>JAADYI010000009.1:0-62269 GCA_023338185.1 Lagenidium sp. CBS 127285
CCCCCCCCCCCTCCTTCCATCGTCGTCTTCTCCACGGCCATTGCCCCTGTGACGCCACTGCTGCGGCCGAAGCACGCGTGATGGACAAGCCCGTGGACCGCCAACGATCGCCTCCAGTGGCACCGGTCGCCCAACGGCCCTTCACGAGCCTCGGGACATCAACATTACACCTCGAGGCCACCCGCGTGACTTCGCCCCGTGGGGGCCAGCTTCTGGAGCCCATGCGGGCGGTCACGGCGGGGGCGCGCACCCGCCCGCGCCATGGGATCGAGAGCGCCGGGGACTTTGATGTGCGCAAGTTCCTCCTCGACCAGAAGCAGGGCGGCGAGGGCCACCACCACAGCGCCCTCTTCCGCGCGCGAGGGGTCATCGCAGACGCCGACAATCAAAAGTCAGTGGCCCCGCGAACGGTAGGGAAGAAGCTCCTTCCCCGCATGGACACGGGGAGCTCCGACACTCGATGCCCGCGTCCCGTGACGAGCAATCCACAGCCCGAGGCAGACGACTACGATGCCATTTCCCACTTTTACACCCTCGAAAAGGTCTCCGAGTGCTGTCTCCACGCTGTGCAAAGCAAAAACAAAACCTGGCAGTTCCTCCCCGGCTCGGAAGAGCGATCAAAGAGCAGCAGTGGGACAAGTGCGAATGCGAGCAGCGGGGGGGCGAATAGCTTGACAAACGTCGAGCGGCCTTCTCGCCGCGTCGACATCCTCGACCTCGAGCGGTGCTTCGAGACTGCGATTCATTTCGCGCACAAAAAGAACAACTGGGAGGTCCCTTGTACAGACCACCTTGCAACGATCGACCGCGATTTCATGGCCATCCAAAACCAAGTGAGCACCCGTTTCATGACATTGTCGCCGTTGAATCCAGAAGAGCACCCGCCGGTCGAGTCGACAACTGATGGGCTCACACGCGATCAGAAGGCGCTTGTCAAGCTCCTCTTTGAGCAGAAATGGTCAGATGTCATCCTCGGTGAACTCGAGGCCATGCTCACGACCTCCTTTCTTGAGCAGGGGATGCTCCTTCGAAAAGGTCGCATCCAGTACGCGAAAGCATTTTTCCGATTGGAGAGGTTGTATGAAGATCGAACAACGCACTTGAACGTGATAGTTCAACAACTTGAGCGCACACGGCAAGAGCTCCGTGAAGCAAGCGAGTCTCACGCACAAGACACCCAACTCATGAAAGATCGATACGAAGCTGAAATCAAGAGACTAGCGACGGATTTTGAAGCCAGACGAGATGAAATGGAAAGAAAGGTCGCAGAATCTAAAGAGCAAATGACCAAGATGGGCGACACCATGAAGACGCTGAACACGATATTCCGACAAATGAGGGAAGATACAGAAAAGGTTAAGGCAATTGAGCTCCGCGAAAATTTGATCAAGCTGGAAAGGAAGTTTGAAGTATATCGGGAGGAAGTTGAGCGACTTCGACCACTGGTCCAGGCAAACCAAAGGCTTGAAGAGCAGTACGATGCCGTGGTTAACGAGAATTCCCATCTCAAGGAGAAACTTGAGAATTTCGAGTCGCTGTTGTTATCCAAGGATGAAGCTATTGCCAGTCTTATGGAGCAACAAAGCGAAATGATGGCGGCCCAAGAACTGCGTGAAGTCCAAGAAGACGAGAGACGTCGGCAGCAATTACTGGAAGAAGAAGATGACGATGAAGACGGCGAAAGCGAAAGCACAAATGGCGTGAAGACTGGAGGTCGCAGAAATTCTGCAGCAGTGTGTATTCGATGCAAGAAGAGTCTTCGACAAAACTCTGAGCAATTGACGACAAACCCCGCTGACGCCGTGAATGGTGTTGATGAGAGTGCCACAATTGATGTCGAGGGTCATGTAGCTGGGGCGGAGCCGAAGAAGAGACGCGTCCAGTGTCTCTACTTCCGCATTTTGCTCCCAAATTTACGTGGCCGTCGTCCCCAACGCGATTCAAGCTGGACCTATTGCTGCATCCGATCAATTCTATTTGCCAAACAAGTTGATGACTCGATGTCCAAGCGGAGTGGCGGGTCTTTCCCTATGAGAATTCGAATGCCCGAGTTTGTGTATGCTTGGTTTTCACCTTGGAAGCCCCTCAAGGAAGAGAAGCGATTGGCTGAGGAAGGAGCTGGTATTGCCGACGGCGGAGACGATGGGATCGCAGGCGACGAGGCAGATGCATCGAACGGCTCACGTCGTGGGCTTGAACAACGCCAACAAGTGGCGGACGAAGATCGGTGGTGCTTGTATTATGGGGTCAAGACTCTTGTGCAGGAAGGATCCCTCGAAGCGAAATTGTTTCTTTCATTGCTGGATGAGAAATACGGCGAAGATGAGCAAGTTTTCATGCTGTACTGCTACCGAATTCTTGATGTACTGATCGGGGGCAAGTTGAACTGGGGCCCACTCCGATCCATTGTCAGCTACGAGGCATTCAGCAATGAGTACTCGCGGCTATTTGATCGCGGCGCAGATCCTGAACAGACCCCCAAGGTGCCCAAGACAATATGGATATCGCCATATCACGCGGCTCTGGCAACTAGCGTTGTGCTGTCCAAGGCAACAGCTGCCGAACGCGAAGCACTCAGTAAGAAGCTCCAAGAGTATGCGGTGAGCAATCTCTCCGCCCTTGATCGACCGTCGATATACTTGACCCCAACATCTGCCCGCGCCTTGCACATTGTCGACTCCATCACTCGCAAAAAGCACCACGCGCGACAGAAGCGAACTGCTGAATCTGAGGAAGATCCGGTGCAGCCACCTGATGATGATCATCTTCAGTTCATCGATGCCCATCTATGGGTTGAGCTAATGATGATGGAGTACAAAGAAGAGCAGGCGCATCGGCGCGCCGCGGTTCGTTTGATGTTTCAAACCGCAGTAGCGACCTCTTCCGCCGTGATGAAGTCAGGCAGTGCTGGCCAGGGCGCGACCATGGACATGGAGCAGTTCCGTATCATGGTGCGCACTCTCAACGATGAGATACCGTCGTTCGCTATCGCCATGCTCTTCCGAACTGCGTTTGTGCGGGGCAATGGTCTCGTCAGCTTCGATTCCTTCATTCAGGCCGCGGATGAGTCGCAGTTCTTCTCATCTTGTATGCGTTTGGACAATCCCACCTCATGCATCGCGCGTCTCACCGAAGACACCAACTCGCCGACTCTGGCCGCCCAATCCACGAGCTCCCGCGCAGCGTACATGGTGGACAAACTGTTTACGCTCCTTCAGCACGAGGTCAATTCGGCAGTGGCGTCTCTGCCTCTGTGGACTCGGAGTCTGACGGATGGATTGGCATTTGAGATTTCGGCGGCGCTTACTGACAACGACAACCCGGTCGCTGACGGCTTCCGCCTGCTCACGTCCTTCCACCGACTGCTCGATGGCCTTCTCGCTGCGAGTCTGACCAAGAAAGAGATCGTTGGTGGTGCGCTCAGCTCCAAAAACGTCTTCACACTAGAACGAGCCCTCCAATCCCTCCTCGACTGCGTTCGAGTCGGCGGCAAGACAACGTACGTTCGAGCAGTGTGCTGCCTTGTCGCCGTGTACTAACAGCTCTTGTTGTCCCGCACAGCGTCGAACTGCTGATAGATGCAGTTAAGCAGAAACTCGCCGTCAAACGTGTCCAATTCCTGTTCCGTCGGCATTTGCTTCGAGACGAAGGCGCCCCGTTGGCGATGCGACCTCTCATGCACCACGGGTACGGCAGCAATCGGACGGGCTACAGCACCCGCCACGCGGAGCGTCCGCTCAAGTGGCTCCTCTTTGCGATCTCGGACGTGCTTCGGAAATCGCTCAAGTCGGACCGGTTGCGGTGGCTGCTGTCGGAGCTCAGCACCACGAGCGCCGTCTTGCTCCCAGCCTCGGGGCACCAGCAGTTTCTGTCGGCTGCGAAGAATGGCGGCATCGGCCCGACCCCCAAGCCGCTTCTCATGGAAGTCATCTACGACTACTTCCTCGAGAAGTTTGGGACCCGGTGGGAGGCCGAAAAGCTCATCCACGATGTGTTTGTCAACTGTCGGGCCTTCGTGCAGTCTGTCCCGCTCGTGCATCTCTTCGCGTGCCTGTGCTCCATGAGCGCCGCGTCCCCGGACGATCGCATCCTGGGGCTCAACGAGGCGCTCGTCTTCCTCCACGCCATCTTCCGCTGCGGGCTGCACGACTTCCACATCATCAACCCCCCAGAGGCCCCAGATGACGAGGCCTGGGCCGAACGCCCGCTGTGCGATGACGGGGATATCGTGAGCCAAGCCGTCGCCGAGCGGATCTTCGCGTCGGCCTTTGGCAAACTCGACCCCGACCACCTCAAGCGGCAGCGGAATCGCATCCTCGAGCACTTGACAATCCGGAAAAAGGTCGAGAACCCCACGACGACCGGGGACACGCAGCTCTTCATGCCGGCGGACGCGTTCCTGGTCTTTGCCTTGAACGAGTGGAAGCGCTACCTTCTCCAGCGGATGAACGACCTCCGGATGGCCTGCTGCCAGCTCGAGAGCGAGCTCCCGCGCTTCGAGTCGCTCCTGCACGTCGACTTTGTGGCGAGCGTCCTCCAAAAGGCCAACGTGACCTTCAGCAACGACGAGCTGTGCGCCGTCTACCGCCGTGTGTGCCTGACCGAGCCCCCGCGGGGGGCCAAGGGCAAGGGCCGTGACGCCTCCAGCACTACGACCTCAGCCACCAATCCGCGGGGCCCGGGCGAGGCCATGAGCGATCGCATCGCGGCCGCGTGTTTCCCGCTGCTGGCCCGAGAGGCGCTGGCCCCGCTCGAGCAGCTCGAACACGACGCCCCCGAGCCCTTCCGCCTCGCCCCGCTCGTCCGGGAGCCGGCCAAGTTCCTCCTCGAGACCTGGCGCGGGTACCACGAGCCCTGTCGCCTGCAGCTCGAGGAGCTCCGGCGCCTCGGCAAGCAGAACGACATCCAGGCCGAATCGATCGCCCGTCGGGTCCCGCTCCACGGTGGCCGGGCCATCCAGCGGGAGGTGCTGTACCTGAGCTCGTCGACGTCCGCCGATCGGCTCTCGAGCCAGGACGTGGCCCAGCTGGACGCGCTCTTTGGGCTCTTCCTCGAGCGCCTCGAGCGCCTCGGGGACGAACTCGAGCCCCCCTCGCCCTCTACCGGCGACGGCGGCGCTCGGGGCCCGTTGACGCGCCTCCGGGACGACGCCCGCGGCGGCGACGGGCTGCTCCTGCTGGACGCGCGCGTCGGCGTGGTCAACGAGGTCTGGAAGATGCTCCGCCAGGTGCTCGTGGGCTTCTCCCGCCTCCGCGCGGTCGCGGGGCTCGGCATTGGCCCCCTGCCGGACCGCTGGGACCCGCAGATGGCCACCGCCACCGCCGCTGGAGCCGCCGCTGTCAATGAGGAAGAAGCGGAAGCTGCTGCGTCTGCCACAGGTGCACAGTGACAACTGCATGAAGACGTTAGACATCAAAAGAGTGACCACGGGCCACCAGCAGTTGTGTCGATCCGGGTGCCAACGCGCTAATTCATGGACCGTCATCGTCGCGTCATGCTTGTGGAGCTCGTTTCTCGGCTGGACTCTTGTGGATGACGTAGCGTGCGCAACTTAATCGGAATCGTGGCATGGCGTTCTTGGCTTTGGTGGACTCGTTTGGTCCCCGAGTGACCAATGGGATCGGCCTCTCTCTCTCTCTCTAAAGCTGAAAACGGAAACGTCTGGCGAACCCAAGCGCGTCCACGTCATGGCTGCACTCGGATGCAGGCTCCTTGTTCCCAATGCCGCGTCGAGGGGCGTAGTCGACAGCGGCGGCTGCGGCGGCGATGGTGGTGGTGCGTGATCGTCGTCGTCGCGCCGCCGGTCATTCGTCCAGACCTGAGCGAAGGCTCGCCCAGCGACGACGACGACATGACGTTGTTGCCAAAACACTCTGCTGGACGGAGACTTGCTGTGTGTGTATGTATGTGTGTGTGCTGCCATTTCACCCAGCGTGTCAAGTGCAAGTCGGACCGGCACATTCCCTGGAACAACGGACTTGAACTGTATTGACCACGGCACATTGTTTTTTGTTTTTTTTTGTTCGCCATCAATCGTCCGCCAGCGTTTCTCTTATTGTCGTCGCTTTCAATTCCATTGGCTCTCACTATTCGTTTTCGAGCAAAGTGACGACGTGTCTCTGTTCATCGATGAGGATGAGGTGCGAAGGCTGTTCCGGGGAGACGGCATGACCAAAATCAACACCATCGCGTTTGTGTGGATTTCAAAAGGGGGACTCAAAATCTTCATCAACTTCTGGTGATGGATTGACGGTGATCTGCAGATGAGGTGGTCGACGGGATGCCATCGCGCTACGCGTGCCATGAACGATTGGCTCTTCGAAGAGTTCGAGTGTGACGCTCGAACAATTGCAACCAAGTTGCTGTGAAGCATTCAGTACCTGGTACGTGAAGGACAATGGCAAGAAGTGTCTTGTACACGAAATACGGTGCCAACCTTCGACGCGCAGGCATAGGGAATTTGTCATCCGCCACCTCCCCATTTCTCACTCGGACCACGACGACTGACACGTCTTCTCCCCTGCTTCGACTCACCTGAATCGCCTCTGGTGAATACCGGAATCACGGGGTCGTCGTTTTTGTGGTGATGGGGGGGGGGAGGAATGACCCGTGGCGCGCCGATCAAACTTTTTCGCAGCATTTCCTTCGTCCACGCTGCATGCAACCCCACAAAAAGTGGATAAATCCCAACTTCCCACGCGTCCCAAGACCCGCTGAGTTGCTTGCGTCGATCGTCGAGCTCCTACACAGCCATCGACATCTCCTGTCGGAATTCCGGATCAGGGCCAAGCACCGAGCACAACCGAGCAGCAGCCACAAACCTTGCTTGGGCCTCATGAAGCATGAGCAGAACATGAGTCATGCTCTACATACTCTTCGCCCATCAGCGTCGCATCCAACGCCAGCAGCAAGAAATATGGGAGAATAACGGGCCAAGAAGAAAGTGACTGCGGTCAAGTCGAGTGAAAACATGAACTGATTAAAATAAGAGAAAGAAGAGAGTCAAGAAGAGGCGACGTCACAGATACGTCCTGTGCCTCCTTTGGATGTTTTGCAGAAGACACAACAGAGAGTCCGAGCTCGAGACGTTGGCCGTTTTTGTCGATGATTGGGCTGACAATTGCGCTGCACGCACTCGCAAATTTGGCGTGTTAAGATGGGATGGCTCAGGTGGCGAGTGCGACACGAGGGGGCCATGGGACGTTTGGCTCGCGTCGTACAGCGATCAAGGTGGCAAAATCGACGACTCGGAGGAAGTTTACGGCCGGTCAATCGGATGCGAAGGGTTCGTAGGAGTTGGCGAAGAGCGATGTCGATGGAAGGGTGACTGTGTGAGCGATCATGGGCGTGCGTATTGTATTTCAGCAGTCGTGGTGGATGGGCTGATGCGAATACTGTATCGGAATTGATGACAAAACCGGACGTCATCCCTCCCCTCGAGCGAGTGACCACGAGGTCTCCAAAAATTCGGACTCTTGTGTGTGTGTGGATGCGAATGCGCACCCCAATGACTGCAACCACCGCCGCCATGCGCCTCCTCGGCGCTCGGGTGCTATCGACTTCCGCAGCCGCCGGCGCCGTCCCCCCAATGCGTGTGCTCTCGGGGATCCAGCCCACGGGGGTCCCGCACCTGGGCAACTACTGCGGGGCCCTGCGCAAGTGGGTCGAGCTCCAGGAGCACACGGACGCCGCGACAACAGACCGCTCGGCGCGGCTCTACATGGCCGTCGACCAGCACGCGATCACGGTCCCATTCGACCCCCGGGCCATGCGCGGGCAGGTCCGGGGGACTGTCGCGGCGCTCTTGGCCGCGGGCCTGGATCCCCAGCGGAGTGTCATCTTCCGCCAGTCGGACGTGGCCGCGCACACGGAGCTCGCGTGGTACCTCGGCTGCCTCACGCCACTGGGCTGGCTCCAGCGCATGACCCAGTTCAAGCAAAAGCAGCAACAGCAGCGCCTCGAGAGCGGGCTCGGCCTCCTCGCGTACCCGGTGCTCATGGCCGCCGACATCCTCCTCTACAAGTCCACGCACGTGCCGGTGGGCGAGGACCAACAGCAGCACCTCGAGCTCGCCCGGGACATCGCCGCGACGTTCAACGACCGCTTCCGCCGTCGGGTCTTCCCCCGGCCCAATGCCGTCGAGAACGACAAGCAGGAGGCGCTCTACCGGATCATGGGCCTCCGCAACCCCGTGGCCAAGATGAGCAAGAGCGACCCCTCGGCCCAGGGCCGCATCGACCTCACGGACTCGGACGTGGTCATCCGCAAAAAGATCATGGGCGCCACGACTGACTCGATCGACGGCATCTCCTACGACAAGGCTCTCCGCCCGGGCGTCTCGAACTTGCTCTCGATCCTCAGCGCCGTCACGGACCAGACCGTCGATGAGCTCGCCCGCGAGCACGCCAACCGCCGCACGGGCGAGTTCAAGGCCATCGTCGCCGACGCCGTCATTGCAACGTACGTACAACGGGGGTGAGGGGTTGTGTGACTTTCGATTCTGACGCGGCCACGGCACAGGGTCTGTCCAATTGGCGATCGCATCCGGGAGCTCGAGGCCGACGAGGCGTACATTGACAGTGTGCTCGCCGACGGCGCCGACTGCGCCCGGGGCATCGCTGCCGAGACGATGCGCGAGGTCAAAGACGCAATGGGCTTCAACTAGGCCATCAAGGATGGTCAACATGGGCATCGACATGCCGAGACATAGAGAAAAGACAAGCACACCAACACAAACACACGCGCGTTCGAGCGGAGGAGACATTGTGTCTTGTCTATCGAAAGAGGTTTGCAATCGCCGAGTACGTCCCCGACCACAGGCCCCCGCCATCACCGCTCGTGGGTGTCGACTCCACGTTGCTCTTCTGCTTCTCCTCCTGCTGTTGTTGCGGCGCCGGCGGTCGCCGGTGTCCCCGTCGGGGGACATGGAGCTCTGTGCGCGATCCGTCTTCCAGCTCGGCGCTGATGAGCCGGCTCTGCATGTCCCGTTCGAGGATCTGCCCGAGGGCCGCGACCTGTGTGTTCAGGCGCGTGACGGCGTCCTCGAGCTCCTGGAAGCGCCGCTCGACGGCCTACGTCGCATACACACAGAGAGACCGTCAGGTGGCGTCTGTCTGGGTCGATTGAGCCCTCTCCGCTGCTCGGGGGGTCGTCCGTTACCTCCTCCTGCTCGAGCTTGCGTGCCAGCTCGGCGCGCTCCTTCTCCCGGGACTTTGTCGCCGAGCGCTGGTACTCGAAGGACGCGACGCCGACGGCGACCGAGAAGATGATGAGCTCGCCGATGAGGTCCGCGCCCTTCTCGACGGCTTGGTCGCTCGGGATGTCCTTGATCGTGTAGTTGGCGATGCCCCGGTAGCCCATGTGGAAGCGGATGAGCAGGCGGTGCTGCTGCTGCCCGAGCCGGTGGCACACGGCATTGAGCGCCGGGTCGACCTTGCTCCGACTCTTGACGACCTTGGCCAGGGGCTTGGTCAGCGTCCGGACGATGAGCCCCCCGAGCTTGATCATGGGCAGCGGCAGCACCATCGTGCTCTTGGTGCTCGTGCTGCTCACTGACAGGGCCTCGCCCCCTTTCCCCCGACGCAGTGCCCACCCACTTCCCAACAAGTCACTACCGTATAATGACATCGTCTACTGTATTGCGATGAGGATTCTCCATCCGGTCCTTAGTCGGCGCCACCGAGGACCTCGTGGCCCTCGCCTCGAAGGTGCGCGTCCAGGGCCCCCGCGACGTCGGGGAGGATCCGGCACTCGACCGGGGACCGCGTCAAAGATGGGGTTGCCTGCGCGCTGGGCCTGGAGCTTGGTCTGCGTCTGGGTGCTCAGGGCCGCCGAGTCCCCGAGGATGACGTTGGACACGCCCCCGCTGAGCCCCTTGAGGTCGGCGTTCTTGATCAGCGACCGATAGTCGCCGCGGGCGCCGCCACGAGCCGGCCACCGCGCCACCGCTGCCGGGCGGTCCCCGCGGCGTTGACTTCGGCCCTGCTGCCGATCTCGTCGATCACGAGCGTCTCGAGCGTGTGGTCCTGCTCGGACACGACCATGACACTCGCCTGCTCGTCGAGGGACTGGACCATCATCCGCCAGGCCCCAGCCGACGCAGCGGTGGGGCACGTGGCCATCACCGCCGATCCGATTGGAAGCGTCGATGATGCACCTACTCTTGCCCGGCTAGGAGATGCAGCACGCGATGTCCTGCATGGGCGTCGTCTTGCCCGAGCCCGGATGGTCCAGGAGGCGGAAGTGCTCCGACAAGAGTAAGTCGAGCAACAGGTTATTTGCAAAGGTGATCGACCGACGGTCATCCCATAGACGTCTTCGGCCTTGCGCAGCAAGGATGACACACGATGGAGCTGCCGGTCGATCCCAGCTTGGTTATCGTCACCGATCCATCTCGCGCCACCGAGGCGATACAGAATCTCATCGAGCTCCTAGCGTCGGGTCGAACTGCGAACGAAGCACGGCCAGAACGGCTCGTCCCCGATGGTCATACAGCGTGCGCCTCACGTCGAGACAGATATCGACGAGCTGGTCCTGGAGCCCCGAAGTTGCGCGGACTGCGTAGTGGGATGGGAGGGCCAGCAGAGGCTCGAGCTCGCACGTCGACCGCAGCATTGGCACCGACTGCTCTCAGGACGCAGGGCCCCAGACGATCGCGGTCATCCGCAGCTGTGTCTGGGACGCTGTTGGTTCCTCGGAGCTGGACGTGCAGGGCGACCGTGTGCCCGACGGTCTTGAGAAGTCACTGGAGCACGGACTGGAGCTTCGCGAGCATGGCCGGGTCCGCTCCGCCGACGGCGTTTCCGGCCGGGGGGAGACCTCGAGGTCACCGCGCCTGCCTGTGACGGTGCTGACGATGCCGATGCCCGTGTTCGGGGGCACCGCCGAGCCGTTCAAGGTCGGGCCCCCGAAGTCGAACATGGCGCGGCCGAGGCCTTGTCGGGCGCATCCAAAAGACGGTTAGGAAAGGGGTCTATCGAAACATGCCTCTTTTTGCAACTTTTGCTATCGTGACCTTGGGCCCCCGTCAGCATCACCAGCATTGGCAGCGGATGACAGGGGCGGCGGTGGCTTGGCGGCGATCACGACGACCGTCTCGTCCGCACTGGACTCCCCCGGCGGCCTTTGCTGCTGCTGCTGCTTCATCTGCAGCATCCGCTCACGCATGCTGAGCTTGGGGAGCCCGCTCCGAGCCGGTGCGCGCTTCTTGGCCCCGGACGAGGCCTTGAGCACATCCACCTGCGCAGTGCCACTCAGCTTCTCCTTGGCAAGCACCGAGAACGTCGCGTCCTGGGGTGTTGACAAGCATCATCAGCATCACGACCCCAATCGAACAACCCGCTGACAGGGTCTCGAAAGCACGTACCCCTAGCGCTTTCCTCACGAGCTGCAGAGTCTTTCGTGTCGCCGTCTTGCACTCGACGACCTTGCAGTTGAGGAGTCCCGCGACGTCGCTCCAAAAGGTGGTCTCGGGGGCAGTGACGATGGCGCGTACGGTCGCCTCGTCGAGCTTCTGCATGCACTTAGCGATCGTCACCCCCGCCTACGTTGAAACACCAAATGCGTCACTTGCTGATCGAACAGACAATAGACCCAGTCAGTGGACGTACCGAGCTAACGATCTGGGCATTTTTCTCGGTCGATCCGACCTTCAGTAAGACCCGAATCATCTCTGCGCCGGCGCAGTGAGTGACGGACGTGTCGAGGACCTGTCGTCATCCGGTTGACGTGACCATTTCGACCAGGCACTGGCAAACAACAACGCACCGACAACGCGAGGTCCCGGAGAAACTGCTTCTCGGTTACTGTGCGTTGGAGAAGCAGCGGCACAATATCGTCTTCAAGTAGCGACCGTCAATGGGGCAGGGCGACGAGACGCAAAGACCCACGAGTCGAGCACGTACCCAAGAACCGCGTTGAGTCTTGCGCGCAACACAAGAGCACGTCCTGAATGCACAAGAGGGCATTTCGAGCCATGGCCGAGCGGAGGTTGGTTGCGGCGGGGCAGACAATGGCGCTGAGAGCGGGCTCACTGCGATATACCCGGGTGAGTTCGATTGTCAACTAGGTGCTCAATGCATCACGTGGTCCGTACACGAGAGCCTGGAGCTCCTTGGGGTGGTGGATAGCGAACCGCCGGAGCGAGTCCAGGGCCGCGTACTCGGTCGCCCACGAATGCTCATCCGTCTCGGCCTTGCAACCCGTGTTGCCGTCCCCGGCCATGGCGGCAATCAGAGTCTCGATGTCCTTGCGCTCCTTGTCCACGTCACTCGACGGCGCCAGCTCGTCACGGGAGAGGACCGTGACCAGGAAGAGATCGCCCTGCGGGGCCCCCTCCAGTGCCTTCTCCTCGCGGGCGACGGCCAACTCGGGCAGCGGGAGCGGCTCCTCGGGTATCGACGCCTCCGCCACCACCGACGGTACTTCAATCGCTGGCGCTGAGGACGTAGTCATGAGAGGCTGGTGCTCCTCGGCGTCCGGCTCGCGACTCTCTTGGCTCTCGAGGCTCCGGGAGCTCGAGACCCGGCGCCGCTTGACGGGCGCGAGGCCCTGCTGGAAGGACGCGTGCTCCTGGACGAGAATCTGATGGTGACCCTCAGGAGATGTCGCGGCCGCGCCGCCTGCCTGGGCGTTGAGCTTCTTGAGCGCCGCGCGCGTCAACCGAGCGGGAGACCTCGTCGCCATGCAGACGCGCTGACCGCAGGCGGCGGCGGCAGTCGTGGCGAAGGATAACGCGAGCCCCACGGCGAATGTACTGGGCAGAAAGCGCCGACACGCCCAGAAACACGCGCAAGACCCCTGAGCGCAGCAGCAACAAGAGTCGTTGCAGCTGCGTGACGTCGGTCGCGGCGCGTGCCTCGTCGGCTGATGGGCGCTCGTCCTTGATGAGCTGCTCCTCCTGCTGTCTCTGTCAACCAGATTGATAGAGTTCACTATTGAAAAAGAAACGGTACATGCAGAATGATGGACGCAGGAACCACCACACAGTCTCAACACCCTCAACCTCCCTTTAGCAAGCATTGGAGGACGATCGATTTATGAATCATGCTAATCACACTATCAATACATGTCATAAAACCGAGGATTCCGTACTTAGAGCGGTGTGTAGTTGAAGTGCTCGAAACGCCCAATGGCAGCCACGTCGTTAGACAACAAGCCTTCCACGACGAAAATGACGCCGCCGCCGCCACCGCGGTCCGTCGCGCACGCGGCGGCAACGCGGGGGCTCCATGGGCTCTGGTGCGGGGCGTTCCCGTACTTCCAGTGGCTCGCGGCCGACGACGACGCCCAGCGCCTGGAGCGCCAGGTCGCCGAGACCTTCTTCGGTACCCCGGACATGGCGACGCACCGCATGCGCCTGCGGCTCAAGCTCCAGGAGACGCCGCCGATCACCCAGAGCCGGCCGCAGCCCGTGGCGCACTATGGCGAGCTCCTCGCGCTCCTTGAGGCCTACGCGCCGTACGCGCTCGCGCTCTTGCGCCACGTCAACACGGCGGCGGCGACCACCGAGGCCCCACCGACGCCAGCGGCCACGATCGGCGCAGTCTTCCCGCCGCTCTTCTGCGGCTTCGGGGCAATGGACCTGCGCGCTGAGCGACTCGTCGGACGCGAGCATCGCCTCGCCTTCGCCGTCCCCGTCGACGTCGTGCTGCTCCTCTTCCTCCAGGGCCAGCTCGCAGGGCTCCAAGCTGAAGCCCTCGTCGAGCGGGCCCAACAAATCCAGAGCGAGGCAACGCTGCGGGCCGCCGATACTTCGTGGGGACAGAGTATCGCGGCCTTCACTCGCGCGGCGGCCATCGCGGCCTCGATGCGCCAACGCCTCGTCACAGCAGACCCCGCGGTGGCAACGCTCGTCCATTTCTTCGCCGTCATGACCAGCACCGCCATCATCCTCGCGCGCCTCGCCCAGATTCACCGGGCCGCGACGCGACTCGTCCTCGTACGTTGTTGCCGTGGTGCCTGTGTAGTCTCCATGACTCTGAACTGACTCGGTTTGGGTCAAAGCTCGTCATGGTGGAACAGGCACCTGGGCGGCGTGCTCGGAGCGCGGCAGTCTACGCTCGGTACGCGCACACGGTTGCGGTACAAACGATTCAAGTAACCAACCTCCTTCCAGACTCACCGTACGATGGTCTGCATCTGTACCATTTGACACATCGAGAAGCGGGTCGCGATAATGGTGCCCTTCTTTCTGCCGTAGACTTGCTCGTCAGCTGGTGTGGCTGGTGAAGAGCCACTCGATTCGCTGGAAAGCAATCTACCTTGGCCAAGAAATGCAGATCTATCAACTTGATTCGTTTCCAGGTAACGTACGCGTTGGATTTGCCACACCGATCAAACTCAAACTGATTTTGCGCTTAGAACTCGCAATTCAGTTTTGTGAAGTGTTGCTGAGGCTACGGGTTGCCGAACCTCCAGATTACTCCCATCGACACGACTGCTACTTCACGCGTATTGTCAAAGACATCCAAGTTGGTCATCATGCGCATTTGAATGAGGTAATTGTCAACAAATCACGCCTTTTGGCAATATGCCAACAAAAGTTTGGCCCATCATGGCGGGGTTTCCAGGATGTACAAGATCTCGTTTCTGATGTCCCAGCCCTGGACTCAATTATACTGGAAGACGATGATCGGGAAGGAGATGAATCGACCTTGAAAGCACATGATCTCGCAAGTTCGATTCCGATGCATCTTTACCAAGCTGTGGAACGCAATAATTTAGAGAGCGCGTCGGTTTCGCGGTTTTCAACCACAGTAGCCATTGGAAGTACATCCAAACACAGCACAGTCAAAGTTGATGTCTGCGATGCAGTGTTATGTGGGTATCCGGTTGGTCAGGTGGGAGAGCGGTCACAGTCGCAACCTGACTTGAGATGTGAAGACAGTCGATTTGCCTTCGGCTCGGATGGAACTGGAAATGCTCCCGATCGCGACACCGGCTGGGTAAAAATGCAAGTTGGGAATAGAACGCTTCACTTCGAAACCAATCTAAAGCCACCGAGACCTGCGACCACAGGCACGCCATCACGACGAAGAAATGCAGTTCCGATGGCAGTGGATGATCTGCTAGACGAAGATGCAATAAACACGGCTTCAATATCCGTAAAATCGGCGGCCGACGTGAAGAAAGTTCGGCCAGCATCGTCACCTTCATACTTATCCGTCAAGAAAGGGAAGGGGGGAATCGGAGTTGACGGTTCACTGACTTGGGTGCCCAACCGTATTCCTTGTGCGCTGTGTGAGCGTCGATTCGTGCGGCATAATCTCCCTGGTGTCGTTGTGATGAAGAGGATTTTCGATCTCAGGCGAAGGTGGGGTATGGTGATCCAAGATTCAAAAAAGTTCTGTGCTGCGTCTGCGCTGTACGGCAAGGCTAATGTATGCATTTTGTGCCAAGATATCCTGGCTTTCGAGGATGAGCATTCACACGATCAGGACCGAAAAACAAACAACAATGTGGACGAGGTTGGACAAATGATACACAACCATATAAGGCAGAGTTGGCAACAACAACCTCATGTGAGTGACGAAATGCTTATTGATGTTGCTGTTGACAAACGTGCGAGGCAGTCTTCGACAAACTTTGGTCTCAGCGCTCAAAATGCAACAAAAGAAAACTCCATTCGGGCTGCTCATACGAAAGAAGAATCTCGTCCTTGGTGGGAAGTCGATCTCGGTAACTACTACGTTGTCCATAGTGTCAAGATTTGGCTTCGAGAAGATATCAGCCACTTGTTTGCCATGAACGGCAGTGGCAACGAATCAAGGTTTACAACGTCAGCACCTCGATTTACACCGGGTCTGGACCGAACAGCCGAATACAGCAACGCTGTTGCAGTGAGCTCAATGGGTTATCTTCATAGTGGCACAGGGAACGGAATCGCTGGTTCACTCGTGCCAGCACCGCAACCTAACCTGGGACTGTATCCACTTCATATCAGCATATCAATGAAGACTGGAGTTGATCGGGATTTTGAAGACATTGTCATCAGTGCAGTTAGTAGCCACTGTGTTTCCGAGAAAGTGGTTCAACCGATAGTGTGGGTGACCCCACCAAATTGCAGGGGTCGATTTGTTCGTATTCAATCAGCGGGTTTTGCGTTTTTGCATATAGAGCGAGTGAATGTATTCATAGCTCCAGACATTCCAAAGACCGACTCAAAGGCTCGACGTGACAATGCTCGGCTCCAGCTGAAGCGAGCTGCTTTTCGAGCTTCAGTGATTAGTAAGCCTCTAGCCAAATCGGATGAAGTTGTAGAAGCCCAGTTTGATGCTAAAGATGCCACGCTCGCAGCATTAACGTTTGGAGCGGGGGCGAAGACTCCTCAGCATTACAATGTTGATAAAAGCAAAACGAAAGCACTGATGGGAGCCTTCTCGCAAGACCCTGAACTCGCAGAGAAGCGGAGAATATCACGACTATATATGAAGTTTAAGGGCCTTTTGGATGCGAAAGCGAAATATGTAGCTGATGACAAAAAGCACGATCCAGTATCTGCTTGATAACAGATCATTGACCCTTCACATTTTTGCCAAAAGCAAGTCTAGTTTCTGCTCCAGTATTTCCATACGGGAAATCAGATTTGTCACGCTTGCTTCATCACCTCTCGGTGTGATCGGGGATACGAATGTCTGGGCGATCGGATCGGTGGCAGCCTTGGCTTCGCGTTCGCTGTCGGCACGACTGGAATTTTTCTCGCGCCATTCGGAGTCGTTGTCTTTGCTCTTCTTGTGGGGATTGGAAGATCCCAACAAGAGATGACGAAGCGTAGCAGAAGCTTCGCTGGCAGTAACTGCGATTCCAGGAAAGATTTCTGCGAGCAATCCGATGGTGATAACTTCTTCTTGATTCTGTCGGCCCATTAACACGCGCTCGAGTACAGCAGGGATGATCATCCCTTTAAAAACGACCTTCTTTCGGGCGGTTACATCGAGATTGACTGGTCCTGCTCCCTGTTTGTTTGTGATTTGTGCTGATGTGCGACCCGGACGGCTGAATGTCAATTGAGCGTCATAGCTTATATTGTGAAGCGTCCGTCGAAATGATACGTTTCGAGAGATCTTGGCGCTCTCCTCGCTGATTTCAGCGTACGAATCCAATACAATCGCAAGCATCATGTTGAGCAATATCAAGCACACAACAATCATGTAAGCCCAGTAGTACAACGTCCCGATTGGCTTTTGAAGATCTTGGATTGTTGAGTAATCGAAATTCCCAAATAGCATGTTCACGCACGATTCCATCGTGCGCGGCAATGTCGAAAAGTCTTCGACTCGATCACCGAATAACACCATCCCCGAGACTGAAAACGTGATGAAGATGACGATGAAGACGACGAAGAATGCAACGAACTGATTAAGAGCATTCGACACAGTCCGAGTAAGGATGTTGAGTCGTGGATGAAAACGGAATTGCGTCAAAATCTGCATGCCAATTGCGAATACAGAGCACGTTGCAAGCAAGCGCATCACAATCGTTAGGCGAGCGACGCGTTCGAGAGACCTGGTAACTGCTTCCAAGCCGAGACGCTCGTCCGAGTTGGCGTCAAATGTTTTCCCGGACTGGACTAAGCGAGCGAGGTTATCCCGAAACTTCTTATCAAACATCATCACGACCATCGTAAACCACACGGCGTAGAAAGCGATGACGAATACTGAAGAGACGATCTCCACAAGAGCCACCGAGTCCACTTGTCTCAACGCTCGGATACCGGAAATTCGAACGCCCTTGAGCAATCGCCACACTGGACCGATCAATGTAATTAAGAGGCAGACTCCAACAAGGGCATCAAGGACGATCGCTGCGTCCTCCAGATATGGGTCCGAGATTGTGGGGGTCGTTGTGGACGAGAGCTCGAGATACCCGCCTTGATGAAAATCGATCTGCATCTTGGAAACCGTGTAGCCTTGGAGTTCGCCGTTGTACGTGACAATAGTAATCAAAAGCTGTTGTGTGGCGTAGTCCAACCAATCCCCTCGGGTCTTTAGCCGGCTGATCAAATCGGTGGCCTCGGTGCTATTCGTGTCGAAGCTGATGAGTGTGATATTGGTGACCACGTTTGCGGCATCGTAGCAATTGGGATAGAGCGTCGTCAAGAATGGCTGGGCGTTGCAAGGGTGGATGGCGGCGCGGGTCACCTCGAACCTCACGGCCCCAAGCACCTTGTTAAACATGGCGATTCGTCCCCACTTGTCCTTGGTGAGCAGTTTGGAATTGTAGTCCTCGGTGACAAATACGCTCGGGACGAAGGTGTCCTTGAGCCAGTCAAAGACATCCGCGATTTCGCCCATGTTACGGAATTTCATGGTCGTGTCGGTGGTGATCGCATCGGTGCCGGAGCTGTCGAGTACCGACGCGACCGAGTGTGACTGCTCGTAGAGGCTGCTCGATGGAACGTGCTGATACAGCATGGCCACGAAGATGCAGAAGTAGATCATCGGGAAGGGAATCTTGCGGATCGCATGCGAGAGCTCCCGATCGTGCCGCAGCGTCTCAACGGCATCCCGGCAGGTGATCTGCATCTCCGTCATCGGCGATTCGCCGGACGTGGCTTCGACCTTGAGCTTGTGCATCTTCGAGGGCAGCACCAGCCGTGGGGACGCGGCCGCGGGGGGTCCGACTGCGTCGTCACCGGCGTAGACTCTCGTGCTTGGACAGCGGGAGCTCAAGGGGAGCGAGGGTAAATCGGGAGTGAGGATTGACGAATGCCCTCTCGGACAGCAGCAGCAACAACAGCAGATCGACCAATGTGCCTGCTATCTCTGGCATGTTCGTCGTCGCATACTGCATCCGTTGAGGTGGCGAGAGGAGTTGGCTCCCCTGTCCAAGTCGTTATGGCTGCCCTCACTGGTGTACGGTATCCATCCGACTCCAGAATCTGCTATCCGAATGTTCAAGAATCAAATGATAGAGAAGGATCGTTTACTTAATTGAGACTCGTTCATCAAGAAAAATCGCCGAACGTCATCGTCGTCATCCACGATCGTCGCCGTCGGCCGCCGTCGCTCGCGGGGACCCAGTAGCCGATCCCCACGTCGCCCGCAATGACCTCGAGCCCCGCGCCACCGTCGCCCGCGTCCGCGCCCGTGGTCCTCCCCCCGACGGTGAACGGCGTCGCCCTCCGGGGCCCGCCGGTCGAGCTCCGGGGGCTCAACTTTGCCTTCGCCAAGGTCACGGTCGGCGGCCACCTCGTCACGCGCCTCCAGCACGAGCCCCGCGCCGCTGCCCTTGACGACGACGACGACGACGACGACGACCGCGTGCTCCGGGACGTTGACCTCACGCTCCGCCCGGGGCAGCGCGTGCTCCTCGTCGGGGGCAACGGCGCCGGCAAGTCGACGCTCCTGAGCATCCTCGCGGGCCGCCACCTCACGGCCGACGACACGGCGCTCGTCTTTGGCCGGGACAGCTTCCGGGACACGACGCTCAACCAGCTCCGGGCCTTTGTGAGCGCCGACTGGGGCCAGCGGGCCGTGGCCTTTGCCGCCCACGCGCTCGCCTACAGCGCCGACATGGCCGTCGCCGAGATGATGGTCCAGCTCCAGCGCGCGCACCCCGGGCGCCGGGACGAGCTCCTTGGGGTCCTCCGCATCGACCCCGCGTGGCGCCTCCACCGGCTCTCGGACGGCCAGCGCCGCCGCGTCCAGCTCTTCCTCGCGCTCCTGCGGCCCTCGCAGCTCATCGTCCTCGACGAGGTCCTCGGCATGCTCGACCTCGTGTCCCGGGCCGACGTCCTCGCCTTCCTCCGCCGCGAGACGGAGCGCCGAGGGGCCACGGTCGTGCTCGCCACCCACATCTTCGACGGCACCGACGCTTGGGCCACGGACGTCGTCTACCTCCGCCGCGGCCGCGTCGGCTTCCACGGGCCCATCGCCGCCTGCACCGACCACGGCCGCGTCCCCCTCTACCACGTCGTCGAGCGCTGGCTCCGGGACGAGCTCGCCACCGCCGCCGGGGCCCCCGAGCGCGAGGGCGAGGGCGGGGCCGCGGCCGCCGCCAGCGGTGAGTTTGGCCTCGGGAACGCCCAGAACCGCGCCGGGGGCTACGCCGCGGGACGGCTCGGGGGCATCGCCGTCGACGAGCTCGTCCACAGCCGTCGCTGATGATGATGATCGCGATGGCATCGGCGCTAAACCCCCCACGCCGAGTGAGACGTGTAAACTCCGAGCGTCGCAATATACAGCCTAGACCCCCTGCATTGCCCCCCTCCCGTCAGTCCCCTTGTGCGCGGTCCTGGGGGGATGACCAGTCGTCCGTGTCCTGTCGGCCCATGATTGCGTCCGCGACGCTCAGCGCCGGGAGCATCTCATCGAACGACTCGCTCACCACCCGCCGGAGGGGCCCCCGGCGTGGGCCCTGCTCCTGCGCCTCGTGCCCCGGCCCGTCGCCGTTAGCCATGGAGAGCGTGCCATGGGGCACGAGCAGGCGGAGGAGGCTCTCGAAGATCCGCAGGCACGAGAGCGGATCCTCGAGCCCCGCGAGGGTCTCAAGCGACTGGCGCTGGGTGGGCGAGAGCTGACTGGGCCAGAGCCGGCGCCGGCGGTGGACGGCCTCGAGGAGCGCCTGCCCCCATTGAGCGTCGGCGGTCATCGCGGGGGCGGCGGATGGTGGGCTGTCGCGACGGCGCTCGGTCGCGGCTGCCGTCGCCTCCGTGGGCTCGGACTCGGCAGGACGATGATGATGATGGTGGCGTGTGACCTCCCGATAACTCTCGGCGACGATGCTCAGCGCCACGTGCGTGAGGGTCCGCGAGACGAGCACTCGGAGGAGCGCCTCGGAACTCAGGACGAGGAGGTCGCAGGGGCAGAGCGTCCGGACGGTGGCCCGACTGACGGCGTAGCTCAGGAGCCCGCGGTCGCCAAAGACATCGCCGGGCTTGTACCGGGTGGTCGCCTGCCGCGGGGCGCTCGCTGTCGTCGCCGTCCTGGCGGCGAGATAGCCCTGAACGACGAAGAACATTTTCTCGACGACGGCCCCGTCGGTGATCACGGCCTCGCCCTTGGGGTAGCCGATGTACCGGAGCTCCCGGGCGAGGGCCGCGGCGAGGGCCTCGAGTTCCTTGTCCCGGGCCGTGAGCGGACGGAAGACCCCGAGGACAAAGGACTGGAGCGGGGCGTGGGCGAGGAAGCGCACGACCTCGCCCCGGAGGGTCCGGGGAAGGGCCCCGAGCACGACCGCGTAGGGGACCCCACGGTTGGCGCTCCAGAGCGTCGCGAGGAACGTCTGGGCCCGGCGCCGGAGACCCCTGCTAACGTGCCAGCGCTCGAGGTAGAGCTCGACGGCCACGTGCCGCGTGCGGAAGCTCACCTCGTTCCGGCTCCGGGTCTCGTAGAGCGCCGAGACGTTGCCGACCATGACGGCCATGGCCGCGAGGCCGACGAGGGCCAGGCCCAGGCCAAACCGCAGGTCCCCATCATCGGGGTCGGGCTCGTTGGCGTCAGCGTCCCTGTCATCCTCGTCCCAGTCGTGGAGGGACGAGCGCCCGCGCTTGACAAAGGCCGCGGTCGCCCGTGCGAGGCATCGAAGGAGCGCACGGTCCCACGACCACGCGGCCGCTCGTGACGGGTCCCCACGGAGGGCGCAGGCGCAGGCGGCCCAGTAGATGCCCAGGAGGAAGAGCACGAGGCTCGCGACGACGCGCGCGCGGTCCGGGTCCCCCCGACGGCGGTGGATCTCGTGGAGGTAGTGCGGGAGGTTGGCGACCTTGAGGGCCCGGTTGAGGCGGAGCCACGGGGACTGCACAAAGTCAGCGGCGAGGTGGTCAATGGGGAAGGCCGCGAGTACGTCCCAGGCGAGGCGCGTGCGCTGGTACGCGGCTCGGTGGGGCTCCTCGTAGAGCTCCATGGACGCCAGCGAGTCCCGGAGGTTCCAGTTGACCCAAATGTCCCAGGCGAAGGCGAGCTCGTGGAGCCGCTCGATGATGTGAAGGGCGAGCGACGCCGCCGTCGGGCCGTCGAGGGGGTCGAAGGCCACGCGGTACGGGGCCGTGAGCGCCATCACGACCGTGCTGCAGGCGATGAGCCGCAACCAGAGGAAGTGCGCCGGGCTCTGCACGTCCGTGCAGCGGAGGAGCCGGTCGATCCAGAGCTCGGGCCCGGCGGTCGCAGTCGGGGGCGGGGGCGGAGGCGGCGGGGGCAGCCCCGAGGGCGACGGGGCCGGCGGGGCCATCGGCGGGGGCGTCGATGCCGTTGACGTCGTCGGAGTCGTCTGCACGGCCGCCAGGGGCGCCAATGAGAGGCTCTTGTGCCGCGAGAGGCCGTTCACGAGGCGCACCGCGGCCGAGGGCTTGCGCTCGGACCTCGCCCGGGAGAGCCTCGCGCGGGCCGACGCCGGGGCCGAAGACAGGATGTCGCCCGTCTCGTCGCTCGCTGCCGCCGCCGCCGCTGCCGTCTGGGGCAACGAGGGCTGCTGCTCGGCCATGTAGAGGTTGCGGAGATGCTGTTGCTCCTGCTCGATGCGCACGGTGGCCAAGACACGGGCCTTCCAGTCCGGGTACCGCTCGAAGACGAGCTCGAGGGACCGGCGCGAGAGCTTGTAGAGCACGCACGAGGTCCGGGCCCGGGCATGAGCCGTCCGGGGCTTATTGGCGAACAGCGCGACCTCCCCAAAGTAGCTCCCGGCCGTGAGCTCGTTGACCTTGCGCATGGGGACGGCCCCGGGGCCGCTCCCTTGGCGGCTGTGCTGGTCGGGGTCCGCGGGCTGCTCGTCCGGGGGCAGCCAGTCGCCGATGTGTTGCGACTGGACGGGGTTGTGCTGTGGCGGCGGCGTCGTCGGCGGCTGTTTTCGCGGGGGTCTGGTTGTCGCCGCGGCCGCCGCCGCGTGGGCCACGAGGGTTCCGTGCTGGGCGGCGTCGCTCGAGAGGCGGTGGATCGACGCCGCGGGGACGAGGACGTCGACGACGCCCGTGAAGACGAAGAACATGTCGCTGCCGGTTTCCCCGTAGCGGCAGACGAACTGGTCCTTGACGACGAGCGCCTGCTGGAACTGGGACACGAGCATCCGCGTGACCGAGCCGTCCATGTCCCGGAGGAAGCCGACCTTGACGATCATGGGCTGCAGGTGCACGAGGCGGATGTCGGTGAGCAGCGACGGCGGGAGGCACCGGGCCAGGGCCGCCTCCTGGGTGATCGTGTGGAAGCGCTGGAAGAGCAGGTACGCCCGGAGCTTGTCGTGGAGCCCCGGGGGCAGCGCAAAGTGCGCCGCGAGCCGTGGGAGCAGCCGGAGCCGGTGCGCCGCCGGGAGCGCGGGCCCTGAGCCGCTCATCAGCGACGGGGGCAGCGCCGAGTCACTGGCCCCCGTCGCTGAGGGATCGCCACCGCCCCCAGCCCCGCCGTCATCGTCATCCTCTTGCTCGTCCTCGTGGGCCGTCGCCTCGCTGGCGTCGGCGAGGTTCCCGACGATGTACGTGAGGAGCCCCAGGCCCGCGAGGACCGTGATGGTCCCGAAGACGCACTCACCGGCGGTCGTGGGCTGGGCCCCGTCGTGCGAGCCCGAGAGGAGCCCAAAGGCCCACGAGACGGCGACGAGATGGCGCCGGGTGCGGGTGGCGTTGGCCAGCGCCGCGGGAGGGGCCCAGGGCGAGGTGTCCCCGGTAGCGAAGAGCCCGAACCACGCGCACCCGAGGACGTGAGCGAGGAGGAACGTCCAGTAGAGCAGCCGGAGGCCCCGCCACGCGAGGAGGTGGCCGAGGAACTGGGTCTCGAGGGCCCCGAGCATCCGCGTTGTCCGGGCAAAGCGCACGAGTTTGTTGAGGTTGAGGAGCTCGAGGCGGCGCCCGGGGCCCAGGAGCCAGTTGACGGCAAAGCCCGGCGTGAGGGCCGCGGCGTCAAGAGCAAAGTCGGCCGAGCGCCAGTAGCGCCGGCGGATGGCGTGGACGTCCATGACTTTGTTCCCGTAGCGGTAGAAGCCAACGTGGGGCCGAACGACGAGCAGGTCAACGAGGAACGCGGCCTCGAGGGCGAGGTTGAGGGCCTCGGACGCCACGAGGGCCTCCCGGGGGACCCCGAAGGCGCAATCCGAGATGACCTTGAAGCCCTGGACGGTCCCGAGAACCAGGAGCCCGAGGTCCCAGGCCGTCGTTGTCTCGGCATCCGGGTCGACGACGAGCTCGGCGTCGCTCTCGTGACCGAGGAGCCGAGTGAGCCAGAGCCGCCGACCCCGAGCGGCGGCCTCGGCCTTGGCCGACGACGACGAGACGCCGCCCATGCCCCCACGGCTCGAGTGCGCGCGGCCGAGCTTGGAGCCGAGGATGCGCCGCTCGAGGGCCTTGATGGCCATCGAGAGCGTCGGGAACGTCGCGTGCATGCGGGCGAGGTGCTCCCGGGAGACGAAGACGAGGATGCAGCCGCTGACGGCCGTGACCCGCTCGCCGTAGCTCACGGCGTGCTCGCTCAGGTGCAGCGCGGCCGTCCCGAAGAAGCCCCCGCGGGGCACGGCCTGGACGCCCGGGCCGGGCTGCGCGGCGCTGCTGTCGGGGGCAAGGAGGCAGACGTCCCCGTCGAGGAGGAAGAAGAGCCCGCTGGCGTAGTCGCCGTGGCGGTAGATGGTCTCCCCCTGGCCGTAGAGGATGAACTGGACGTGGTCGACAAAGACCCGCTCGAGGGCCGGGAGCACCGGCCCGACCCCGGGGAGCAGCGCCAGCGTCTGCAGCGCCGGGCGGGCCATGGCCGCGATGACCTCCTGGCGGAGAGGCCCCGGGAGCCCCGCGAGGAGCTCGTGCACGACGGCCCCGCGGTGCGACGACCACCAAAAGTCGAGGAACGCGTGGACCCGCTGGAGGATCTCGGGCGGGGCCCGCTGGGCGTCGAGGAACGACTGGATCCGCGCGCGGGTCCGCAGAAACGCCTTTTGCTCGACGGCCGAGGCCGTGAGCTGCTCCTGGACGAGGTGCACGAGCCCCGCGGGGACGAGCAGCCCCAGCACCGCGAAGACGATCCCGAGGCCAACCTGCCCGAGCGTCCCCGGAACGAGGGCTCGGCCCCCGCGCGCCGTGAGGACCGTCGCGGCGACGTAGAGCGACCGCGTGTACTGCCGCAGGGCCAGCGCCGTCGCGGGCCCCGTCGGGTCAGGAGCCAGGTCCTCTGTTGGGAGCCACGGGCGCTGGGGCGGGCCTCCGCCGGTACTAGTAGTGGCGTTGACGATGTCGATGGGGGCAAAGCCCTCGAGCTGGGTCATGCCAAAGTGCGCACAGGCCACGAGGTGCAGGGCGACGCCGAGGCCCAGGAGCAGCAACGCGAGCCGCTGCCACGGGGCCACGAGGGCCGACGACGACGACAACGACGAGAGGCCGCGATCGTTGGGATCCGACGCCGGGGTCGCGGTCCGCGCCGCGTGTACCATCCGCCACTCGTGCCAGTGTCCGCGGACCCGAACGAGCCGCAGGAGCCGCGGCAGGCGCAGGGCCGCGTGGCGCCCGGGAGACGACGAGGGCGACGCGAGGGCCCACGAGTAGGGCAGGAGCGCGATGAGGTCGAGGCCGAAGCCACCGCTCGTGAGATACGCGACCGCCGCGCGCGTCGGGTCCCGGGCGGTCTCGTGGTCGAGGGCGTGGCGCTCGAGATTGAGGCTCACGTAGACGTCGGCGATGAGCACGAGATCGAGGAACGCGTGAGCGGCCTGGAGGGCCCATGGCGAGCCCCGGAGCAGCGGGAACGCGAGCTGCAGGGGGACGGCAACCAGGTCGAAGAGCAGCACGCCCTGAAGCCCGAGGAGCCAGTGACGGCGGAAGGTCGAGGCCCGGGCGATGGGCCGGCGGAGGAGCACCCGGTGGAGGAGGTGCGAGCCCTGGGGCGTGACCCGCCGGGCGAGCTGGTCGTAGAAGCGCTGCATGGCATCAGTCGTGTGGCTGGCAACCGCGCTCGCGAGCTGGAACCGCGAGGTCGACGACCGGCGGAGCCCCGCCCGGAGACTCCGGCTCCGCATGAGCTTGGGCCTTGCCGGTTTGGGGGTCTCGGGGTCTGGTGGAGCTGGGGCTGCGGGGGGCGGGGCCCGGGCAGCTGCCACCAATGTCGCTGCTATCTCGGTGTCGACCCGGGTCCCGGTCGTGCCCTCGGCGTGTTCGTTGACCGAGCGCCCGCTCTGCGTCGCCAACACTCGATCCGCCGCCCGGCGCTGGGCGCTCGCTGCCGCCGCCGCCGCGACGTTCTGTACTGACTTGCTCCGGCCGATGGTCGGGGGCCGGGCAGTGGGGGACGACGGCGTCGAGGTGGGCGGGGACGACGGCGCCGCCGCGGTCCTGGCCCCCGTGCGTTCGTCCCCGCAGAGGGTGGTGAGCAGAAATGCCTCGGGGGGCACCGGGATCATCGTCGTCGCCGCAGCCGCGACCGCCGAGTCGTTGGCCGCGACGATGTCGGCGATGACCTCGGCGATCGCCGCGGCGAACTCGGGGTAGCCCGCGAGGACCCGCTCAACGTGGAAGCGCGCGAGGCGGTAGAGCGTCGCGTACGTGGCCGTGACGACCGTCGCCGAGCGCGGGCGCCGGGAGAACACGGCGACCTCCCCGAAGAAACTCCCCTTCCCGAGCTCCCGGACGCGGGCGCCGTCGACGAGGATGTGCAGGACCCCGGTGTTGACGATGTACATGGCGTCCCCCGGGCTCCCGCTGCAAAAGACCTCGTAGCCCTGGGGGAGCGCCTGGAACTCGAGGAGCCGCGTGAGGGCGACCACGAACGCCCGGGAGCACCCCGCGAAGAGCGGAATCCGCGCGACCATGGGCTCGAGGAGCTCGACCTGCAGGTCCCCGGCGATCGACGGACACAGGAGCCGGAGGACGTCCCGGTCGTGGGCCTCCGCGTCCGTGTGGAAGCGCCGCAGGAACTCGACGACCCGTGCCTGGAGCTGCTCGGGGACGTGGTAGTAGCCCAGGACGTGCTCCAGCTGGTGGACTCGCGCCGCCGCGCGGGCCGCGAGCCGGTGCTCGCTGCGTGAGAGCACGACGAGCACGGCGCAGAGGTAGGCGAAGAGGACAAAGCCCACGAGGAGCACGAGGCACGTCCAGACGAGGGCCCCGGTGGCCCTCCCGCCGCCCGGGTCGCCCTCGTAGACGCCCGTGAGGAGCCCGACGGAGGCGTAGAGCGCCGCGGCATACGGGTGTCGTCGAGAGACGCCCCCAAGGACGTCGTCACCCGCAAGCACCGCCTCCCGTTGGCCCCGCAAGCGGAGGTCGACGCAGGCGATGACGTGCGCCACGAGCGCCAGGCCCACGAGCATCTGGAGCATCTTGCACAGGGCAAATGACTTGGCGTAAAAGTTGTCGAGCGCGGCGACGTGGCCGGGGACGCGGACGATGCGGATTAGCTTGTGGGCCTCGAGCCAGGCCGCGGGGGGCGACGCGACGCAGCCGATGGGGACGATGGCCGCGAGGTCGAGAGCAAAGCGCCACGAGCCGAGGTAGCGACGCGTGGCCCGCCGGGCGTCGCGGAGGATCGCGCCGTCCTCGTAAAAGCCCGTGCGGAGCTGGACGAGCATGTGGGCAGCGTGAACGAGCTCCAAGGCGTAGAGGACCTGGAACTCGGGTCGACGGTAAAGCGGGGACGGCCGCTGCAGTGCGTTCGAGTCCTCAGGGGCGTCGGTGAAGATCGCAAACGGCAGGAGGAAGAGCCCGTAGAGCGTCGCCAGGAGCACGACGTGCCGCCAGAGGAGCAGGCGTGGGGACGTCGGGTCGAGGGCCGTGCGGGCGTCCACGTCGAGCCACTCGAGCGAGCCCCTGGGCGCGGACGAGCGCCGCCGACGTCTCGTTGGGGACGGCGCCAGGGGCGTCAGTAGAGGCGGCGAGGCGCCGCGCTCGTCCGGCCCGGCGGCGTGCTGGTGCTGATGCTGTCGACGCTGGAGTTGCTGCATGGGGCTCCAACTGCCGTCCACCCCAAAGCGTCGTACCCGCGCCACAGCCCAAGGCCCTGGACACAAGCGTCGCGACCATGAAGGAGCCCCTCGATCTTGAAGAGCCGCCAGGACCAAATGTAATTTGATAAGAAGATCATAGTATTTGATAACGTTGCAAATCGCATTAAAAAAGAAAGATCGCTGCTGGAGATGAGTTGAGGGCATAAAAAAAGTTGGAATCGAACGCGGCCATGGAGCTTGTCGACGCCACCGCGATCGAGCCGACCACGCACGTCCCGCCATCTCAAGCGCTCGTCGAAGCCCCGTGGATCGGTCTAACCCCTGAGGACGTGGAACTTCTGCTCGCGAGCGTCGATCTCGATCTCCCCTTAGTGGAGGACCCGACGCTCTCGGATGCCACGAGCAAGGCTCCTGATGAGGAGGACCCCAATCCACTGGATGATGACGACATCATCATTCAGTCACTGGAGCGGTCCAAACGATACGCGTCGGAGCGTCGATCTCGGCTCCGGAGACTGGTACGTTCATCACGGTGAAGTAGAGCAGCGGAGAACCGTTCTAACCGGGGAGAGCGGGATCTACAGTCTAACCGGAAGCGCATGGAGGAACAACTCAGCACACTCGAGTTCGTCGTCGAGCAAATGCCCTCGCTTCAGGCTGCCGTCGCGGGGGACCCGATCGATGATGGCGGCGACACCCATGGCGCTCGGCGACTCCGCGCGCACGTGCTCCGCTCCGTCGAACTCGCAAGGCAGATCCGCGAGCTCGAGGCCCACGGCACCCAGCTCCGGCGGCGGGTGCGGGAGCACGAGCTCGCCGAGAAAATGCTGAGAAGCTGGTTCCTCGCACCACCCAAGGACCCGTGGGCGCTCAACGTCGAGTGTTGGAATGCTCTCACCCACGCGGCGTACGAACCGCGGACGCTGGCGCAGTGCACTCAAGTCATCCGAGCGACCCTCGAGCAAATTCACGACCCAGCGTTCAGTCGGAACTTCATCTCCAGCGGCTACGACTTCATGGGTTGGAGTGACCGGAGGAAACTCGACCCCCCGAGTGCGACATTCCAGTTCAGCTTCTCCAAGAGCTTCGGCAACTGCGACGCCAAGTGGCTCTTCGATGAGTATTGGGCGATGCACTTTTCGGCCGAGACATTGTGCGAGAAAATGCTTGGTCGGAGCAATCGCCTCCACGTTGAGCTGCTCCAACGGATCTCGGAGGACATCTTCATCTTCCGCAACGATGTGCAGTACCCGGGCATGACCGGGGCCCTCCACACGGTCTACGTCATGTTCCGGTTGCGAACGCCCCGGGGAGGCTTCTTGCACTGCATCCAGTCCATCCCCGCGCCGGCGGTGCACCGGGCGCTCGCCGACGGCGACGGGTGGATGGACAACTTTTACTGGACCACCATGGACCCGATTGCAACGGCCTCCCAGCCCACGGGGTGCCAGGTGGCGTTCCACGGGCGCCTCACGAGCACCGATCGGGACTTTCTCATGCGCTGGATGATGGAGATGGTCATGACCCTCGTCCGCGCCGAGAGCGCGTTCCTGGGGCCGCTCTCGTTGCGTTGGGGCGGATGATGAAGGGCTAATTTGAGATGGCAGATTGGTTTTGCCTTAGCTTAGTTTACTGCATTCCAATACCGACCATGCACGTTACGAACGGCATCAGTGACGATGACACCCCTCCTCGAGCTCTCCGCGGACGACATGGCCCAGCTCCTCAAGACGCTGACGGCCCCCGAGCCCTCGTGCGATGGTCCACTCCCCCGCCCCGACGCACGCGCGCGGCGGCGCGAAATCGAACGACTCTCGCGACGACGACGCCAATCCGAGCTTCAGGCGATGCGCGAAGATCTCCGCGAACTCGAGTGCCACTTCGCCAGGCTCTCGACCGCAAGTCCCAGCGACACGGACGACGTGGCTTCTGAAAGCTCCTCCCAGTCAGTCCGTGCCCTTCAACGGCGCTTCCGCAGACTCGCGAGGGAGGCCCGGCTGCTCGAGGACGAGAAGGAAGGGCTCCAACGCATGTTCTCGACCCGCCAGCTCCTCACATTCTCGACCCACCAGCTCGTCGAGCAGTACATGGACCACGCCGAACGCCACCCAGTGGAGATCGGGCTCATCTCGGCTATGTTCGAACCCCTCGCGCGGACTGAATACGTCAGGCTCATCCAGGAGGCCTTCAAGGCCTCGCATTGGCCCCATGATGGTGACTGTCGGTCCACGGGCAACGCTTGCTTCGGCTGGCAGGACCAGTGGCAGCTCGACGATGGGCGGCTCCGGATCAACGTCACCAAACGTCTGCTGAGGCAACGTGCCGAGCAGCTCCTCCAAGACACTTGGCAGTTGCTCATCGACTCGGACCAGCTCCACAGATCCCTCGGTGATGCCCAGAGCTCTGTTGTCACACGGATCTTGGAGACAATCAATGATGACACAATTGTAATGTATCGGCGGTATAGTCGCATCGGCGTCAATGCCAAGCATCACACGATCGCCATCTTCTACAGACTGCGCCTGGATGATGGATTCTTCATGGGGATAGTCTCGATTCCTTCCCCCGGCGCGCAATGCGCCATCTCTGATCCCGACGTGTGGAACGAGTCGAACTCATGGTGCGTGCTTGGCGGCACCATCCATGAAGCGAACAAGTGCTAATGGACTCGTGCTTTCAGGATACGATTCGAGAACGTTCGTGACGACGAACAGGGCCATATCATTGGCAGCGACGTCACCTTTGGGGGGATCATCCAGGCAGAGAAGATCCAGTCACTACCGAGGTTCCTATTTGGCTCGCTCATGTCGAGTGTTCGGTGGGAAACTGTGGTCACGTCAGCCAGAATCCTCACGGTCGTCTGAAGTCACGCAGCATCGTGATCGCTTTCAATACAGTATATAGATCGGGAGAGGACGACCCGGGGGGTCGTTCACTATCTCTGACTCGGTTATTTGTTTGTACCGCACCGAAAGACTGACGTTCATACTGCCACAAACGCCAGCCCTCCTTCGCTCTCGCCGGGTGTCAGTCTGTGTGAATTGACGATTGTGGGCCATTTTTTCCGGACCTCAAAAACAACGGAGAGACGAACGAGCTTTCCGCTCGAACGAGTGTCATGACCATTTCCATCATCCAGCGTTCGGCAAACTGCTTGGCCAGACTCGAGAGGGTACCAGTAAAGGCCACGCGGCAGCCCCTCATCGCCATAGTATCTGGATCGGCGAGATACTCCATTGTTGTCCAGTGGAAGATGTTCATCCAGCCGCCTTCGTGTGCGAGAATACGCTCAATCTGAGGAGCGGTGATCGTTTGGACGCAGTGCAGGAAACCTTTTGGTGATCGAAGTCGAAACATCATGTACACGGCGTGGAAGGGCACATCGCAGCCGGCGTACTTGACATCTCGCCGAAAGATGAAAATGTCGTCTGAGACTTTTTGCAATAACTCGATGTGAACCTTATTGCTCAAGCCGAGCATCTTCTGGCAAAGCTGCTGAGCAGAGAAGTGCATGCTCCAGTACTCGTCAAAGAGCCACTGGGCGTCACACTTGGGAAAACCCTTCGAGAAGCTGAACTGAAATGTCGCCGTTTTAGCATCGAGCCTCCGACGATCACTCCAGCCCATGAATTCGCAGCCGCTCGAGACAAAGTCTGTGCTTGATGAGAGGTCATGAATCCGCCACAGAGCGTCTTTGATGGCTTGAGAACACTCGTCAATTGTCCACGGGCTGAAGTGAGTGTGAGTGAGAGCGTTCCAACGCTCCACGTCGAGCTCCCACGGACTTATTGGCGGTGGCTGGAACCAACTTCGCAGTGTCTTCGTGGTAATTGCGTACTCGCGAAGAAGTCGCCGGAGCTGTGTCGCCTCCCGCTTGAGCTCTTCGGTGACACCTGCGAGTTTCACCGAGCGGATCACGTGGTTCTGCAGTCGGAGACGATCCTCTGTCACCGGATGGGCAATACTGGGGTCATTGTCGCACGGAACCGTTTGCGCCGCCACGCGGCCGACAGCCGCATGGAGAGACGGCATTTGCTGCACGACGAACTCGAGCGCGCGGACTTGCTCCTCCATGCGCTTCTTGTTGGACTACACCCGCGGGGGTACAGTACTAGTATTGTGACAACGTGGACAGGAGACGACGACGCCGAGCTGCGGACGCACCTGTCGCCGAAGGCGTGAGCGGTGCTCAGTCTCATAGCGTCTCGAGCGTCGTTGCGAGCGCCGAAGGGCTGCATCCGCATCCGCACGGGCATTGGGATCGTTGGAGCTCATGCTCCAGGTGTGCTGCTCTTTCTTGACTGCCCCACACCACAATGCCACGAACGGTAAATTACGAATTTTGGGGCGACAGTGGTACAATTCATCAGAAGAACACTAATAAAATCTATGTACAGTATGATGCCCATCAATTGTGGATGTTTACGCCCCTCAGTTTTGTCCAGATTTCAAGGTGAAATTTTACATTAGGCCCTCATCGGCCACTCTGTTGTTGTCCTCAGTCGGGGGCAGCACGAGAGAAGGGATGCACACACCCTCCCACCGCGCGACAGCCAAGATCGACTCGATGAGCCAGTGCCGGATGAACCACGCGACGTCCCCGACCATAGTCCCGCCAAACGAGACCTCGCAGCCCCTGGCCCCGCCGCCATCTCCGTTGCGTTGATCCCGGAGCCGGCGAAACGAAATCCTGCAAATGAGCAAACACAACACAAACACTGGTCAGACTTGAAAGGAGGATCAAGGCGAGCACAGACACACGCACCACTGGAAGATGTCCACCCACGACTCGTCCTCCTCGAGCGAGTTCTGAATCTCGGGCGCGGGGACAGTGCGGAAGCAGATGATGAAGCCGTCTTCGGTCTGAATACGAAACTGGAGATAAACCGTGTGGAACTTTTGCATGGTCTTCATCGCGGGGTATCGCGTCCGCCGCTTGATGACGCAAATGTCGTCCGTGAGCTGCTGGAGATGGTGGATGTACAACTCGGTGGACGCGCTCACGACCGTCTTCTGCAGAAAGCGCTCCTGCATGAACTTGTCCCAGCTGATCCGCATGAGGCTCTCGGCGTCCTCGTTGGGGAAGGGCTTGGAGAAGCAGTAGAGCATCTTGGACGTACCCTCATCTATTCGGCGCTTGTCGCTCCAGCCCATAAACCGCCCGCCCGTGGAGACAAAGTTGCCCTCGAGGTCAAACGCCGCAATGATCTCGCAGCTCTCCCGCATGATCGCCAGCGCGTCGGCCATCGAGAGCGGGTCGAACCAGGCAAACAGAGCATCGTCCCACGTGACCATGTCTTCTTCGACGAATCGCTCGGCGAGTTTCCGGATCGACACGGACATGAGCTGCCGCTCCTGGATCATCTCGTGGAGGACCTTGTGCTCCTCCCGGAGGCGCCGGGTCTCCTGGATCAGCGCGCGGTATTGGTCGCGGATCTCGGTGGCCCTGGTCGGGGTGGCGATCGCCCCCCGCTGCGCGTGTTCGGTCTCGCGAGACATGAGCAGCGCATACGTCTTCTCGAGCCGCTCCACCTCCGACCGCATGGCGGCGACTTGGCCCTGGTGAGGTCACACACAATCAGCGCTGGCATCAACACCCATCCACACAGAGCACACGGCAAACGCACCGAGCGGCGTTGGCGCGAGAGGCGCTCGATCTCCGTGCGACGGGCCCGGCGCTCCACTTTGCTGTTCCCCCGCTCGGTGTCCGGGGTCTTGATGTCGATCGACGGGCACGAATCTCCGTGGCGGATTCCCTCGGGGGGTGGCGATGGCCAGTGCTCGTAAGGCGCCATCTCCTTCCCCGCTGTCTTGCTGGTTGTTGGATCGTTGGGCGAGCGCACGAGGCGGCCGTTCGACACGAGCCCGCGCTGCCGCTGGTGGGCGCGGGAGGGGGTAGTCGTCTGTGAGGTCGTGGGCATCCTGCGGGGAGGCCGTTGGTTGAGCAGCAAGCCCGAAGCAGCTGCAATTGAAAGCGGCGTGGTGCGAGTGGTGTATGCAGTGCGATGATGGCAGCTGGAGTGCTGGTCGTCCTCCGTAATCTGCCGGCGCGATTCGTCTATTTTGTTGTCCGATCTGGCACTTTGTTTACAAATAATTACCGAAATTTGCAATTAGCGGACACAATGACCCACCCTATGACGGCGCAACCAGCGCCAGCGGCGCCACGCATGCGCTCTCCCAGCGGATCACGGTCATGACGAGCTCGATCATCCAGTGCAGGGCGAACTTGATCACGCTCCCGCCGAGCGAGCCTCCGAACGACACGCGGGTGGTCGCGTGCTCGTCGTCGTCGTCGCGAACAAACTGCAGCCAGTGAAAGATGTCGATCCACGCTTCGCCCTCCGCGAGCGCGTCCCGGAGGCCCGGGGACGGGATCGACCGGAAGCAGAGCATGAAGCCGCGGGGCTGCCGCACGCGGAAGAGCACGTAGACCGTGTGAAAGGACCGCTGCAGGGCCACGTAGTGCGTGTGCCGGTGCATCACGACCACATCATCGCTGAGCAATTGGAGTGTCTTGAGGTGCACCTCGACCGATGCTGGGAAGATGGTCCGGCGCATAGCTCGCTCGTCGCAGAACATGGTCCAGGACTCGCGCATGAGCTCCACGGGGTCGGCGCCTGGGAAGCTCTTGGAGAAGCTAAAGTGCATCTGGGATGTGGCCGAGTCCAGCCGGCGCTTGTCCGTCCAGCCCATAAACTGCGACCCCGAGGTCACCACATCGCGATCCTCGTCAAAGCGCGCGATGATGCCGTACGTCTCTCGCATAAACGCCAGGCACGCGTCTGGCCGCATCGGTGTGAAAGCGGCATGTACCACGGCCGTCGTGTGCGCCCCCCGAGACGGGCAGCCGCCTTCGGCAACATCACTAAGGAGCGTGCGCCACGAATCGTGGAGGAGTTGGTGCTCGTCCAGCATGTCCTGAAGCTGCTGCCGCTCCGCGCGCAGCGCCTGGGCCTCGTGCAAGAGCCGCGTGTACCGATCGCGGAGGAGAGCCGCCTCCGTTGGAGTCATGAGGACACCGCGGTGGTGATCGGCCGGCGCTCCCGACGGTGGTTCAGCAAGGAGCAGGGTGAAACGCGCCTCGAGGCGCCGTAATTCGTCGCGCATGTGGCCCACCGATCCCTGTGGCAACGCAGGACGTAAATCCCGCATGCCGTCAGCGCCCGAGCACGACGCTCGTCCCACCACGACCGACCGTGACACGCACCTTCCGCCGCTGACGCGAGCGCTTCTCGATCTCGCTCCGACGCGCGCGCTTGACGGTCCGCGGGTCCATCTTGCGCCCGATCCCGGGGATGATCTGGTCGAGGCGGAAGGGCGCCGCCGCGGCCCCTGCGTCGGCGCCGCCGGTGGGAATCATTGTCAATGGGTGTGCCGTGCCTGCCGCAAAGCGAATGATAGGAGAGAAATGAGCAGAGCTGTTGCGAGCGTAAGTTGAATTTTAAGATTCGGGGCTGACTGACTCCCAAAACAGACCCACCGAAGTCGCTGATTTCGCTAAGTCGGCAGAGTTGTAGTCACTGTATCCATGCCACCCCGACAGCAGTGTGTGCGTATCGCCAACAAGTCGCTTGACGAGCTCGGCAGTGCATGCAGTGCAGTGCAGAGCGGCGCTGGACGACGTTGCTGCTCCACTGGAATGAACTCCATTCGATTCCTCATGGGATTGGACATGCTTCCGCGCCCCAAAATGACGGACTCGTTCCTGGCTGATTCAAGACAAACTGGTGAACTGCACTGGCGTCGCTCACCAACTAGAGGCGAGACAGCTCGTCGTCATCATCCGGCACTCGCCAAGGGTCTGGCCTCGCCCACTCAGCTCGCTGTCGCTCGGTGTGGGCATCCAATCCCAAGTGCTCGAGGAACGTGGCTACAGTCTACAGCGTGAGCACTGCGCGCAAACAGAAGAAAAGGCGAATCGTCCGAGTCTGCACGGCGACGATTTGTTGTGCAAATTCTGTTGTAAAGGCAACTGAACTGAAGTTGCATCCAGAACGAGTCGCCACGCCACCGCACAGATCTCAATTCTGTGTGTGCCAAGGTCGACCACCAGTCGGCATTGGTTCGCCCCTCTCTACTGTACATGCAACCAACAATGGGGCGACTGGTCATCACCAGACGACTGCGGCACTTGGGCGGATCCGACGATCCCTGCACGTCGACCCGCGATAACTTTTGTCCTCGTCCAAAGGCTTGCAAAGATTGGCAAGTGCTTACAGATCCCTCCGCATGTGGTTGGTGAGTGCGGAGCTGCTGTGTGTTTGTGGCTTGTCCACCTTGAGAAACGCATGGACCCCAACCACAACAACCACAACAACTTGCACAACACACGCACACACAACGGCCTGCGTTGCCCTCTTGTCCAGGACATGCGATGATCAGTCAGGGACGATGGGAGCCCCGCGTTACAAACAACGTCGTCGCCGCCGGCTGGCCATTTCTGCTCCAAATCCTGGAGGGTTGGACGTGCCACCCGAACAATTGCATCCGACTCGAGAAGAGAAGGCGCGGTACTGTATCCGGATAGTGGAGGCGCTCGCAATCGGGACCTGCCCAAGTCAGGGCAGCGAGCTTGTTGTGCATCATTTCCTGCGTGCTGGGGTGCGGTGCTGTGTGGAAGCCAAACATCAAGGAAACGCTGACTCGCACGCCTCGCGAGTACGACGATCACAAGCCCACAAACGGCCCACAGCTCTGCGTGCTCTAGTCTGCACCACGCCACCACGGTCGTGACCACTCGTGTCCGTCCGTCCGTGGCAAAATCCCTGTGGCGTCTTTGTTCCGAGACGCCGTCGAAATCCCGCCAAAGGAGCTGCTGGTGGGCGTGAGAGGGGAGATCGATTGTGCTGTCACCAATCGGCAGCGTGTCAACCAACACACTCTGACTTTTGAACAACACACGGCACCACACGGCAAACGCGCGCGACTTGACGCCGATGACGCCGCAGGACCCAGACGCGTTGCCGGCAGGTCTTCTTGAGAGCGAACACCGCGAGTCAACAGCTACAATAACCCGTCACGGTCATCGAGAGGGTCCCCAACAGACGACGATGGGCGCCGGCACTCATCCGATGATAGCCCACGACAATCAGCCCTTGTCGCACGTCGGAACAGGCACCCGACGACGCGCCACGCCCAAGCACGCTGCGGCCGACCTGCAAGGCAAGCGGAAACGCCACGCAGATGCTGAGCGTGAGCGGATTCACCGAAAGCAGGTATGAACACTGCTGGAGGATCGTGGTTGTGCGACCTCATGAGATTCACCGACAACTGGGCTTCTTGGTGGTCGACAGTCGGAAATCGCACGGATGCGTGAGGTCGTCCAACAACTCGAACAGCAACTTCAGGCGCTCGCTCGACACCAAGAGGTCGGGCAGGAGGCGATGGTGATCCCCCCGTGGCACCCTGACGGCGTCTCCCATGGTGCCTGGCAGGACCTTGTCGTTGGCCCACCAGACGGAGACAAACGCCAGCTTTACATCCGAGCTCTCTCGCAATCCGGTACGCTTCGCCAGGAGAGGGCGAGTCTCCAGGCGCAGTTGGACGATTGTGGTCTTCTCCAAGCGACCCTGGAAAGCCTCCTGAAAGATTTGATCGACGCGACGGTGAACGATCCCTTTGCTACAATGCACATGCAAGGACCTGCGCGCCCGACCATATTCTACCGGGACTTACTCTCCGGCGAGTGCTACGAGCTGATGCGGGAACTCCTTGACGAATCGAGTGAATTCACGCTCGTGGCGGATCCAGACGCCACAAATGCTACAGCATTGGACTGGGCGGCGCTGTGTCAGCAACACGGTAACGAGGTCCAGTTTTCCCTCAGCAAGACGTTCGTCAAGGTGGACCTCACGGCGCTGATGACGAGCGTCTGGCACGCCTTTCATGACGTCAAGTTTTCTCGCAAGATCTTTTCCCCAACGATCCGACTAGAAATTCTCCAACGAATCAACGAGGACATGCTCATTGTTCGCTGGCAGATCGACTGTCGGAACATCCTCCCGTATGTTCACAACTGCCGGAACCTCGTGTTCCGCCTCAAGACCGACGACGGATACTTTCTTGGCTGCCGGACGATCGATGAACCGGTGAAGTCGGGGGCCAGTCACCCAACGAATGGGGCCTTTGACCAGTTCTATTGGTGCGTGATGCAAAGTATCCCGCGAAAGTGGCAGCACATTAACATCGGTGTCTCGCAGGGGCACTTTCACCGATGACCCCAGTTCCGAGGGTTGCCGTGTGACGTTTGCAGGGCGTGTTGGCATTGGCAATGGAACGACCGCCTTTGCAAGGTTTCTCCTGACAGAAATCCCAATTTCCATCTTTCGTTGGGAGAGCACAGTCGTCGGACCATTATTTAATTTGGATTGAACTGTTGTTGCCGGAAATGATCTACTTTGTTTCTACATACTCGTGGTACTGAGCTTTCGGCCCTTCGATGTGGTCGAGCCTTTGATGTCCATCCTTGTGATCTTGGTGACGAGATCACGGAAGACATGTGCGTTTTCCTTAACCGGTAGAGTGCTTTGAGACGGAGGAACATGATCTTGCGGGGTGTCATTTGGATAGATGATACCATGGGGTGCCAGGAGTGTGAACAGGTGCCGAAACCTCGACAGACCTCCATCAAGTGAATCGCTATCGAGTATGTCAATCAGCAGCGCACTCCACTGTGTTGCAGCCTTCGACATTTGTGCTGACGCAATCGATTTTCGAGTATCCGGATCGTTTTGCGCGGCAACAGACAGAGTTGATATGCTTAGCCATTCTAATCTATGGCGCTCAAGTGTTCGCCTCATCGCTGCTTTCCAAATCGATCGATCAAGCGGAAGGCTGCCATCAGCTGTCTCCTGTCGTAGCTCACCAATAATCTCGTCTGCTGCTCTCATGGCTATGCTGAGGAATTCATGCGACCTTATAGCCCTGATCAGGGCGTCACTTGATATAGAAAAAAGATCGCAGGCCTTCAATGTGCGAACTGTGAACTGGCTCACGGAAAGGGCGATCAATCCTTTTTCGCCGAAATAATGCCCTCGTTTCAGCCTCAATGGTGGAAATAGTTCAGGGTGACTTGATGAGCTTGCCAGCAGATGACCATGTACCACGAAGTACATGGAATTTGAGATCATTCCCTCTACCACCACATTCTCACCTCGAGGATACCCTTCGAACTGAAGGTGCTCTGCCAGTGATCTAATGACCTGCCGACAGCCCGCACTGTCTCCCGGCATCAATGGCCGAAAAACTTCATCAATGAACGTAGCAAGGGGGGGAGCGGCGACATGCATGACCGTGTCAATTCTCATATGCTTCGGCATTTCCGATAGTACTCGCTCGTAGTTTACACCCAATTGTGATGACCAAAGCGTGGACAGATATCCTTGAACACGTTTCCGAAGTGCATTGCTTACTCTGTACCGGTCGAGATACAGCTCGAGGGAAATGTGCTGCTTTCGAAAGTTAACCTGGTTGCCAATGGATGAGATGTACAAACTTGCAATCTCACCAATCATGAATGCCATTACGAAGAGGCCGAAGTAGCAAACAACAATTGCGAACACAATATACGAGGTTGTCTCCGGAACAAATGTTCTACCTTTCTTGACGAATGCGGTGACGGCAAAGAAAAACCCTCGAAAAAACCGCAGTAAAATTTGGTGGGAACTTGGGTTATCTGGGTCATCGAGCTCGATTTCAGCCGTAGGAGTCCAAGCATTCCAGACGTTCCCATAGTTCCCATGCATTGTAACGCCGAGGTACGCACAGGCACCCCAAACCATTGCAATGCAGTACAACAACCAAATCGTACAGAAACGGGATAGCTCGTACGAAACGCTCCTCCGATTGATTTCGTTCAGGTAGTGAACGAAGTTTGCCATCTTGCACAGCCGCACAAGTCGTAGCCATGAAGCCCAAGGAAAGGTCAACAGGGCCAGATCGATCGGTATCGCTGCGACTACATCCCAAACTAAGCGCTCCCTTTTGTACGCATCAAGCAAGTTTTGTTCATAATACTCGATTGATACGGAGCTCTCTTGAATGTGCCAGTTGAACCAAATGTCAAGAACGAAAATTGCACCGCAGAAAAGTTCGAGGAAGTGAACAACGACGCATACACCACTCCATCGGTCCATTCGATCGACAGACATACGATATGGGATAAGGACTGCCTCAAATAGAGTACACGAGACTGTTAGATATAACCAGGCGATGTGACCTCTACTTTGTGCCGTTGTTCCCTGTTTCAGGATTCGGCGCAGCCATAGTGTCCGCAAATGCCATCGATTCGTGTCTTCTACCTCCCGTACGATCCTCGACGGTGGTGACAAATACTCTTCTTGTCTTAACTCCTCTTCATTTGTATCGTCTCGGCTGCTGATAGCTGACGGTTCCGTTTGATGTTCCGGTCCTGAGCGTAGGCGATGTTGCTTCTGTTGCACCTTCACAGTTTGTAGAACCTGCTTCTTCCAGTCTGGAAACAACTCGAAAACCATTTCGAGTGAATGTCGAGAGAGCTGATATAGTATGCATGAAGTCGTCGCGCGAACGAACGAATTTCGTGGGCGATCAGTGAATAGTGCATTTTCACCAAAAAAATCACCCGTTGTGAGCTTGTTGAGAAACTTCAACGTTCTTGGATCTGCATCAGGGTCAGACAAGATCGCTGGACGAGTTATCGAAACCCGTTTCCCCCCGTGAACTTCGACTTTTTTGTGGACTGGGTGTACCAGCATTGCCAAATTTCCAGTGAATACAAAATACATATCACTGCCCTCATCGCCCAACTGATACACGTATTCGTCCTTGACCACAAGAACCTGGCGAAATTGCGAAACCAACATTCGAGTGATCGATTCTTTCATTCCCCCAAGGAAGGGAACTTTGTTTATCATTGGTTGCAAGTTCAGCAATCGAATATCTGTCACAAGCGAAGGTGGAAGGCATTTTTCCAGTTGTTCTTCTTGTGTGATTGTGTGATATCGTTTGAAGAACACAAATGTTTTTAACTTCTCTGAAATCGTTGCTGGTAGATTGAAATGGGATATTAGATGCCGCATTGATCCCAATCGAGAATTGAATTCACGATTTTCAGCGTCTGCCATTTCAGTGATATCCGCAAAGTTACCGATCACGTAAGCAAATAGGAAGAAACCGGTCATCATCGTGACCACACTATGTAGGCATTGCATGCTTGACTTGGGAATCTCGCCTTGTTGGGATGCTGACATCAGACCAAATGCCCAGAACAGCGCGGCAAAGTATCGATGACTCGTGCTCTTTTCTTGCACTTCTACAGGAAGCAGCCAGTGGTTAACACCGAACTCTGTCTTCCGTTGAGCAAGGTTTGGATCACTCAGATTCGATCTTGACAGATGCGAAGCGAAATCATAGTACATGCAACCGCAAATGTGCATTACCAGGAAAGAGTAATACACCAACTTGAACAACCGAAGCTCAGTTGTTCGTCTTAAATACCGCTGCTCGAGAGCTTTGAATTGACCCGGTACCTTCAATAGCCGACACAGTTTGTTCATATTGAACATTTCATATCGTGTCACCGGGACAACCCAGTTGATGACGAAAAACGGCAAAATAGCAAATAGATCAATAGCAAAACCCCACGACCGAAAGTACCGACGTCGTATCCGTCGAATGTCCATGACTTTGTTTCCCAATTCATGATACCCTGCTCTTGAACGAACGTAGATATCTGCAACAAAAAACAACTCGAGTGCAACTGTGACCATGTCGACTGTGAGAAAATGATCTCGATCGACACCAAACGCTGTGTGATAGATTACTAAAACCCACTGCAGCGTCATGGCGATAAAAAGCATTGTCTCCCAAGCGACAATACCTCTAGAATCGGGATCAATGGGAGATAGTAAGGCGACTGCAAAGCGCGAGCTGTGACTCTGCCCACTCTTAATTGTATCACTTGAATATCGTGCGAGTTTTGTATCCAATAGTCGTTGCTCAAGGCGTTGAAGGGCAATTTCGAGATCGGGGAACACTGACTTTAACTTCACTGCGTCTTGACGGGTCAATCTGATTAAAACGCACCCACTGGCAGCAGCTGCATCTTCGGTATATGCTGTTCGTTCACTGCCGCCTCGTAGAGCACGAGTTCCAAAAAAACCACCTTCGGGAATATGTTTGGTCGAGCTAGTCGCTGATCGAAGGGTTACTTGGCCACGCAGAAGGAAAAACACCGACATCGCGGTATCGCCTTCACGATAAATCAGCTCGTCTTGACCGTACAAAAGAAACCCCACATGATCAACAAATTCTGTTTCGAGCTCATTCAGAACAGGTCGTACTCCTGCAAGAAGGGCAAGTGACTGAAGAGCTGGCTGGCAAATGCTACGCAATACTTCACGTCGGTAAACAACCGGAAGGTCAGCAATAAGCTCTTCAACAAAAGCACCTCTGTGAGCTGACCACCAATAATCCAAGAACGAATTGACACGGTGGAAAATGGCGAAAGGCGTTTTTTGTCGTCGCAAGAACAACTGGATTCTTGTCCGCATGGCGAAAAACTCTTTCTGTTCGTATGCAGACGCTGTGAATCGCTTCTGGACGTTATCAACGACGATTGCTGTGATGATGAAGCCACTAAACATGAAAACAAGTGCTATTGCGTATTGTCGATCTGTGTCAGGTTCAATAGTCCTTCCCAATCCTGTCAATATGTTGGTTGCATAATACAAGGATCTGAAATATTGCGTTGCTGCGATCCAGCGAACTCGGGATGACGTGGAAGAGTAAGTGACGTTGAGATAATCCACATAGAAAGACGTGCCGTTGACTGGTATCAGTTCAATGTCGTGGGTTGGTATCCACGCGTCGTAGTTCTGGCTGTATCCTTCCAGGTACGTTATGCTGAAGTACAGGCATGCTACGAGGTGGCACAGCAACAACAACAGTGTGCCGAGAAGCATAAGCTTGTCCTTGCTCTTGAGATGGATCTGTTTGTCTATTTCGTGCAGGTGGCCACGGATTCTCAAGACGCTAGTTCAGGAGTAATTAATTGCATTAGGCACATCGTTCGCACCATTATAAATCAGAAAATACAACCACTTACCGCAGTAGACGAGGAATGCGAAGGAAGGAGTGTAGATCCGAGCCAATGGTAAATAAAGCGTATGGAAAAGCCATCAATACATCGAATACAAACTGTCCGCGAAGGTAGCGTTTTGCGCATCTTGATGGGTCCATGATTTTCTCCGAATTTGAAGTAAATGATAAGTTGAAGTTGAGGTAGACGTCAACGAATAGAATCACGTCAGCAATCGCGTTCGTTGTGTTCAAAAACCACGATTTGCTCTGAAGCAGCGGGAATGCGAGCAGCAGTGGAATGGAGACCAAGTTGTAAAGAAGGCTCACCTGTGTCAACGTCCAACATGCATTAGCCATTCGTTTCAGATATACGCTGGGCGTACGAACACTACCTGCAGGGCACATATCCACCATAGCCGCGACCGTGAATCTGCATCAATGCACTTCGGCAAGAAAATTCGTGACCACCAAAATACTTGATGGCGCTGTGGCAATGCTTCTGCGTACTGGTCGTGGAACACTTGGATTGCTGCTGACCCCTTTTGTTTGCGTACAGTGAGTGCACGGCGGAGCCTCCCAGCAGCAAGTCTTATTGAAGGACGTGGACCGCGGTCGAGATGCTCATTTTGTGGGCTACGCGTCTCAGCCGACTGCACATCTGGCTCATTCGTTATTGGCTTCACCACACTGCGCCGATACTGAAGGATACCTCGGACGGAATCGTGAGTTATCATCCGGAGAAGTTGAGTGGAGAACACTGATTGAGACCGATTCCGGAGCGCGCGAAACGACTGGGCCTCTACACTCCGTGACGAAATACTTGAAGGAGAATCCATGTGCACACCAGATTCAGTGGCTGCGCGATTTCTGTGCTCTGCTCTCTCGATCAAATTCAACACCGATTTGCGAATGACAGGAATACTAGCTGGGTAACCTTCGAGAACGCGTTCAGTGTGATACCTTGAAAGCTGGTATAGAAGACAGTAAGTGTTTGTGACGACAGTTGCTGATCGTGGCCGCTCGCTGAACAACGATAATTCGCCGACAAAATCCCCCTTGCGAAGTTCTCGTACTTTCGTTTTGCCGACGATGACATCCAGCACTCCAGACTGAATGATATACATGGCATCACCTTCGTCTCCCGCATGAAAGAGGACACAATGCGCCGGGAGAGCCATTACTTCCAACGCACCAGTTAGTGCTGTCACAAAATGGTCACTGCAGCCGGCGAAGACTGGAATGATCGCCACAGTAGCGCGCAGCAACTCGACTTGAATGTCTTTGGCAATCGAAGGACACAGGATCTTCATTGCCTCGCGATCATTTGATTCCGCATCGGTTGAATATCGCTGCGACCAGCGAGGCAGAATGAGTCCACCCAAACAAAGAATACGTTTGCACCGTTGACATTACCTTTAGGTACTCGATGGCTTGGGCCTGAATATTTTCGGGGACTTGATGGAAAGCAAGAACTTGTTGCAGCTGGTGTATTCGGGCTTCGGCGGCTTCGGAGTGTCCAACCTCACACTTTGACAGCATAAAGAACATACCGCACAGATATGTAAACACCCCAAAACCGCAAAAGGCAACAACAATCGTGAAAACGAAAGCAGCGACGGTCTGGGGGAGCTCTCCCTCCACAAATCCGGACAAGACACCGAAGCCCCAGAACAGAGCCTGCAGGTACTTGGTCTGGGTGGTGATTTGGTGGCTTGAAATTTGTGGGAGCCAGTGATCATGGTGATGGTCGTCGTATCCGAACGAGAAGCGGATGCACGCAAGATAGTGCGACAGTAGGAGTGTGCTCACAATCGTCTTGAAAATCTTGAGCTCCTCAAAATGCTTGGCGTATAAATCATCGAGGTTCGAGAGAAGCTGTGGGAACCGCCAGAAGCGCAAGATTTTGTGCGTTTCGAGCCACATTCGACTCGCTGACAGGGGGATCGGGATAAGCCCAATTGGGATGACGGCCAAGGCATCGGCAACAAAATGCCTCGATCGGAGATACTTGAGTCGGGCGCGGCGGAGGTCGCGAAGTACACCGCCGTCCTCGTAGTAGCCGGTGTTGAGTTTGACGGCAAATTCCACCACAAACAGCCCCTCGAGTGCGTAGAGAATCACGATCTCGGGAGTCTCGAGGGGAGCCGCCAATGGCTTGAAGGTCCCGACAAAGGGGATGACGAAGAGCTGGTAGAGCATGGCCGCCAGCAGGATCTGATGCCAGAGCTTGATAAATGGCGAGTGCGGGTCCAGCGCGCTGCGGACGTCAAGGAGCGTGGTGTCCATCGGCAGCAAGATCGCGCCCACAAAGCTCGAGCGGAGTCCGCGGATCGAGCCGCTTCGCCCCACCATGGGCGCGACCGCGGCAGAGGACGAGCTGCGTCTGGATGCCATCGAATCATCCACGACGGTCGCTCCCGCGGACGTCGGCGCGCAGCAAGCAACCCGCAAGGACGCCAATCAACGGCCGCGGCCGAGACGACGGCGTTTGGGTCCGCCCCCCGCTGGCCTGCGTCGTCGTTCGTTTCCATTTTGCGTCGTTGTCACCGAGACAGAAATAGCAGCCACTGTATGTCTTCTGGAAGGGAGCCGGCGCTGGCATTGTCGTAACTACCATCACTCTGCTGTCGTGTGTTTCCTTTCCCGCCCCAGGAGCCGCGACCCGCCGAAAGATAACATTCATCGCATGCGCCAGTGGAGGGGGCGGGGCAACGACTCGCGTCGATCGGCGGCGAGTGCGCGAGAGAGATCGGGGACGCATCGCCCATGCGCCCGCCTCGGAGAAAGATCTCGGCGCTCGGTCAATGGGGGACCCTCGCTCACGGCCAGAGCTTCCTCACCGATGAAATCGAGGATGCCATCGATCCCAACTCGCCCTTCATCCGCGGCTGGCATCACCTGCTCCTCGTCTGCGTGCTCTACGAGGCCTTCCTCATCCCCTTCTTCGTCGTCTTCAAGCCCGATGCGCCCCACACACTCCCATCGGAGCTCTACATCGCAGCCGCCTGCGAGGTGGTCTTCCTCGTCGATGTCGTGGTGCAAGCCCACACGGGCTTCTACGAGGATGGCAACATTGTGCGTGATTGTCGGCGTACCCGCAAGCGATACCTTCGATCCGGGCGTCTCGTCATCGACTTGGTAACGCTCATCCCGTTCTCGCTTTTTCCCATCCATGTGTCCGTGGCACGATCAGCCCTTGAGGGCCATAAGCTGTTACGAGCAATCAAGATCTCGACGTACTGGATGACAATCGATGACCTCTACGCCAAGCAGTTTGTGGTGGTCAAACTTGTGAAGGTACTCGTGTTTACGATTTACTTGTCGCATTTCATAGCTTGCCTTCGACGGACGTTTGGATTTGATGACAAGCACGAGAATCACTGGCTACCACCACATCCCACAAGTCATGACACTGTCCGACGCGAATACGTCATGTCTGTATTCTGGGCGTTTGGTGTGCTCACTGGACTCTTTGAAGGAGAGCTCCCGCATCATATTTCCGAGTTTATTTTCACCATGTTTGTCGCCATTTGTGGGTTCTCATTGTTTACGACACTCTGCGCCATGTTCTTCATGATCTCTAAATGTGAAAGTGGAAATGAAGAAGCTGCACAGGCAAAAATCAATCAACTCAAGCACATCTTATCCTTCCACCATGTCCCAGAGTACCTCCAACTTCAAGCAATCGAGTTTCTCCGAGTAAGTGATGACCTACATGGTGGAATATGATTGTTGTGGACGAGGAGTATCTGATGACACTGCAGCGTCTTTACACTGATGATGTTTCCAGTGATCAAGAAGTGATGCGATTGTTGTGTCCATCAATCTCCAAAGACGTCCAAGTCGAGCTGATGAAGGCAACAGTGCGACAAATTCCAATATTTGAAGGCTGCAGTGAATCGTTCATTGTCGCAGCGAGCAGTTTGCTGGAGTTCATGTCAATACCTTCTCAAACCGTGCTCTTTAAATCTGGTGACGTTGGCGACTGTATGTACATCGTCCATTCCGGCGTGCTTAACGTCATTATCAATGGGGTCACTGTTCGTGAAATACGAAAAGGTACTTGCTTTGGGGAATTGTCTGTGTTCTCAGCTTCTCCTCGATCAGCGACGATTGTGTCTGCAACGTATTCTACCCTGTACAAACTATCACGATTTCATGGAGAGAAACTAATGGAGGGGTATCCAGACTGTGCACTCATAATTCGATCAACAGTTGCCGCTTTACTCAATCGTGATGCCGTTCCTGCACAGCATAATTCAGGCAATCTTGCCTCTTCGCAGCAACGAGCTGAAACTAGCCACTTTGAACAACTAGGCGCGCACCTTCGACAGAAAATGAATGGGATGCCAGTCCTGCACTGGGGTAAAAAGAATGCAAGTTACATCGTTCCAGGGCAATTGCAGAGTCAAAGCAACGATGTCTCGGACAGGGGCGATACTGTTAACGAAGGGATGCCAGATCGAATGGCGAGTTACTATGACCGAAAAATTGGCGTGTCGAAGGTCAGTGGGATCGATTCCGCGACCCCGTGGTTATGGCGTCAACTACTGTTGAGACGCTGTATTGACACAAATTCCCGGCGTCGAATGTTGTGGCTGCTAATTCTTCAATTCGTTCTCATATATAATTGGATTGTGATTCCGCTACAATTGTGCTTTCCAGTGTTTAAAGATAAGACGTGGTACATCAGTGCTGGAAATGCAATCGCAGATCTGATTCTTTATGGCAACATTTACGTGAACTTCAACTTGGCATTCGTCGCCGACTCGGAGAAGATAGTCAACACATATCAGAGCGCAATGAGATACATCCGAGGAGGGTTTGTGTTCGACCTAATCTGTGCATTTCCATTCTGGATATTTGCCCCATCATCTGACCAAGTGTTTTTTCGCTTTCCTCGTTTACTCGTGTATGTGTCTGACTGGATATGTCTGTGAACTCTCATTAACGCGTGTGTTTTAGGGCTCAACGGTGGAGTGCACATTTTGCAGAGGTTGACCATTATTTCCACCTCACAAATCGACAGCATCTAATTTTTTTTGGGATACTGCTTATCATGTTGTATCACACAACTGCATGCCTTTTCTTCGGAATCACCAACATTGAAGGGTTTAGCTCGAAAGACGAGTCGTGGTTGCCTTCTGAAGACGTATTTCTCGAAAAGATGAACACTACCCACTTCATCGGTGCAAACCATACAATTCTGCCGTCTAACGATCCCGATCTTCGACTGATAGCGACAACTCAGTATTTTCGATCATTATACTACGCCACAAACGTTCTTGCAGCACTCGGGAAAACAATTGAACCAGACAGCGAAGTCCAGTATAGCGTAGCACTGGTGTTCATGCTGAGTGGCTTTTTAATCACAGCAATTGTCGTTGACCATGTGCAGAAGCGGTTCACTGCAACGGCGCTCGAACACAAACAATTCTACGCCAACCGAATGCGCATTCAATTATTCCTTCGGCGACAGAACGCACCATTGGCAATTTATCGACGCGTAAACGCGTTCCTCGATTTTTGGTGGTCATCGCACCGTGGTGCCTTCATCAATGAACTTATTGCAGATCTTCCTGTCGAAATGAAGCGAGAAATTCTTCGAAGTATATGCGCACCAGCCCTTCAGACAATTGCTCTTTTGAGCAACGTGCGCTCAGTTCTTGAGAGGCTGGAAGATTTTGTAATTTCAAATGGCACTTTTATTCTATATGGACAAGGTGAGGTAGTTTATCGCCAAGGAGATTATGCAACAGGCATGTTCTTTCTACTGGAAGGCACTGTGTGCGTGATTACCAATGCAGAGAATCCACGAGAAGCTGCACGTGGAGAATTCTTTGGAACAGCAGCACTGGATGAAACTGACGGTGCTGATGGCTATGCGGAACATGTAAGCGCAACTTCCGGTTGTATTCTTTTGTTCGTCTCACGCCACCACATGGCAGCTATAAAGAAGTTTTATCCAGAGTTATCGTTCGAAATGATTGTCTTGGAGGAACGACTACTGAAGAACAAATTCGCAAAAAAAAACATCGCCGGCCACGGCAATCGACGATCTACAATCATTGTAACCCCCAAGAGCAAGTACAGGATGCTGAAACATTGGTCAAGCGTAGCCTTCGACCCAGACTCACCGTATATTTTGATTTGGGAAACTTGGTTGTTTGTTGCAATGACGGTACAATGGATGACGGTGATCTTCCAGATGTGTTTTAGAATGAAGAAGCAGAGATATCTTCAAGCTGATATTGCCACAGCTTTTCTTGAATGTTCGTTTCTAGCTGACATATTTATTCGATCGCGGCTCGGATTTTATGCTTTTGGCAACAAGGTTATGGACATCCGACGCATCCGTCAAACATATTTTCGGTCTACAAATTTCGTGATCGACTTGATTGCGCTCATACCCTTGTTTGTAGTAAACTGGTGGAGATCTCCCTCAAATCGCCTTGACGCACTTAATATCAACAAGCTGTTTCGACTGTTCAAAGTTCCGAGTCAGCTACGTGCAATTGAGAATCGATTTCTCAAACTAACCTCCGAGCTGCGCCTTTTCAAGCTTTTCTACTACACATTCATGCTATCTCACATCTTTGGGTGTATGTGGTTTGATTTTGCCTCCAATTCCTCTCGGTTGTTTGCAACATCTACGCAAAAAGAAACCGAGTTTGGCGCTGATGCATGGCTACCACCTGCAACACTGGAGGGTGTCGAGCTCAATATGCAGTATTTTGCCTCCATCTTCTGGTCCTTTGGCCTCATGTCTGCGTCTAGCACTGGTGAGCTTCCGAAGACGGCGCATGAATGTGGATTCAGTGTTATCACAATGACGTCTGGTTTTTTTCTGTTTGCGTACGTAATCGGTAATTTTACCGACATAATTGAACTGGTGGATGGAGACAATCGCGAATTCAACGAGCGACTTGCATCTATTCGATTGCTGCTCTCACATTTCACTTTGCCGAGGTCAATAGAAGAGAGACTGAAAACATACTTCCAATTTAAACGATTTCACACTATCACCCAAGAGTTTGTGCTCGAACGGTGCCTTCCCCCAACACTCCTAACGGACATTCGACTGGTGCATTTGAAGCCCATGATTTCCAAAGTAACTTTCCTGAGTGGGATGGAAGGTTCTGTGACCCGCATGCTAGTCTCGCAGTTCAGACAAATGTTGGTTCTTCGTGATCAGTTTGTCTGTAAAATAGGAGAAGAAGGGTACGATATGTACTTCGTATTTACCGGAATCCTTGACGTTTTATTGCCAGACGCAGCAAATAACGAGCCAGAAGAAGTCATTGACAGAGAAAACTACGTTGACTTGGATGACTATGGAAATCCGAGATTAAAGAAAGTGAACGAGTTGAATGCGGGGAGTTACTTTGGAGAGAACGGTTTGTTCATGAATGGACGACGGAATGCTTTTATACGAGCGAAGACGTCATGTATTCTATATCGGTTGTCGCGTGAGTCTCTTGAACTGGTGTTTGAAAGGTATCCCATGTGGAAGGAAAAGGTACTGCGTATTGCGAACCTACAGCAAGAGCAGAGGCGCTTAGCCCACTTGACTGCGGAAGAGCAACAGCGCCACTCCGACGAGATGAACGGGTCCATGTTGTCAAGGATTGACATATTGAACCAGCGCGCGGAGCAGATGGAAGAAGACATGCGACTAGTCCGATTCATGAGACGTGAAACACGCTCACGCGTGAAAGATCACGACCAGTTGGGTGGCGGTGGTCGGTGCCGCAAATATACTCTAGACGTTGTTCTACGCATCCTCACAACACTTATGCGTGGGGCGGAAGCACAGAGTTCATTTCACATTAATTGGCTCCGTTTGGTTGTCTTCGCAACTGTGTATACAGCCGTGATCATTCCTTATCGAATAGCTATTGATCCTCTCAGTCAATTCACAGGAGTCGCTCCTGCCCTCACTGCTTTGCAATTGGCGTGCGAAGTCATTTTTGCCGTCGATATTTGGTTTAGTTGGCACGTCACTGAGAGTATTCATTCGATGGAGCTCTATGAGCAAAGTCATCGAAACTTCTATCGTAAGGAGCGAATGATGTGGGACATTCTTGCTGCAGTGCCGTTTGATCGAATGCTTCTGGACTTCACTGGTACAGAATGGTTTGAGCTACTTCATTGCTTGAAAATTCTAAACATTGTCACCTACTTGAGAGAGTTGAATCGACGAAGTGTGTCGCCAGAGCTCAATCGGTTTCGATCGGTCTGCCTCATTTATGGCTTGTGCATCTTTTGGAGCGCCTGCGCCTATCTCGCAGTGTCATCGAAATTCGGATTTGCAGACGATTGGAACTCTTGGCGACCACACAAGTCCCTTGAAGTTCACGATGGCACCACAGCGGAGACGACTGTACTGAGGCTGCTGCGTGGATTGTTTTTCGGCACCACAGCATTCGTCAAAAAGGGCAAAACTTTCACGCCTGACTCGTCACCACTCTACGTGTTTAGTGTTTGTGTTTGCTACGTCGGGCTCCTGGTGATGGCGTTCATGATTGGTGAATTTGCGACACTATTCATTTCGTCAATTTGGAATGAAGTAAACTTTCGCAAGAATCACATTGCCGTTGAGCTTTTCCTGGGCCGTCTGAGTGTAAGCGACGACCTCAAACGGCGGACACACGCGTTCATGTCATCGCTCTGGTCCTCTCACTCTGGCGTCAACTTCGAGACAATCTTCGAGGAAATGCCTGGGTTAATGCGGAGCGCGTGCATTATGCACATTGCACACCGGCCGCTTCATGGTTTCACAAGTTCGGCATTTCGTTTGCTGACCTGTGATTCTACACCGGAACTCCACAATTTGACCAAGGCCATTGCGCAAAAGTTGCGCTTCGAAGGCTACCCGAAGGACGAAGACGTTGTGAGCGAGGGGAGCATCTCGCATGCAATGTACTTTGTCGTCAAAGGCTACCTCGCACGGGAGAATGCCAGGGACCCGGAGCTATCCCGGGTGATGATCCGGCGGGGAGACTTTTTTGGCGACCAAGGGCTCCTCGGTTGTGGTATCAGCTCATTTACTGTCCGGACGATTCGTGCATGCGATCTACTCTCTCTGAGCTCCGAGGCCCTCCTCTCAGTGATCCACGGCCACAACTCAACGAACCTGGCGCTGGGCGTTGCGCATGAGGCCTGTGGGATGCTACAATGCCAGCGGCAGCTCGCGGGATGCGCGAGAAAGGAAATGGAGGTTCAATGGGGCACCGCGTTACTGACTTCCGTCAACGCGCACTTGCAGACACCAGCCACCGATGGACCTGTCTCCACTCTCGACCCGGAGGCCCTCGCCAGGGTCTGCTCGTCGGCTGAGGAGTGCGTTCGAGCCTTCCAGCCGTTCCTCCGCCTCCTCTTCGCCTCGGATCCCTTCGACTGGACCGCTACATTCGGTCGCAGCGGTGCATCTTCGTTGTCTTGTGGTGTTCCACCCGCCCCCCAGCGGCCCGCGTTCCCCTGTGGAGAACATTCGAATGGCGCAGACATGTTCAGCTCAGTGACTCGTCCGGAGTTGCCGACAATAACCTCGGGCAAAATCGTGGGCCCCGAGGACCTCGTCCACGCGTCCGAGGGGGTCGAGGGCCCGATGCCCCGCCCTTTTGACTCTCCGCCACGGGTCTACGCGTCCTTCCACCACCCTCCCGCAGACACTGCTCACCCCCCGAGACGGGCGAGCGAGGCCAGTGGTCTCATGTCCGAGCCCCTCGACGAGGGACACCAGGACTGATGATGATGAGTCACCAGTGAATCAGCAGTGTACCAGTCGATGGGGTACAAGGGCAGGGGCTCCGTCTCCGGTGTGATTACGCTGCTGGAAGTGTCGGAGCATATGGATTGGCCAAAACTATCTCCAACCCATTACCCCATTATTATTAGTATTATCCCCATTATTTTTAGTATTATCTTCATGGGGCATTTCCTCACATTGCACGTTGAGCGATGGCGGCGATGGGCGAGTGGCTCGCGCTCGACAACGACGACGTCTTCGCCCTCGTGGCACCTCTGCCGATGGCGTCGACGCCCCTCGACGTGGCCCTCGCGCAGCCCCCGCGGCCGACGATGACACCCCCATCCAAGGTCCCCAACGGCCGCCGCCGATCGAAAAAGCTGATCCTGTCGCCCAAGGCACTCGCGCTCAAGCGCGCGCGGCGCTCGGAGATAGAGCGACGGTCGCGTCTCCGTCGACTCGTACGTATACCCATGACCTTACTTCTCATTGGCCAAAGAAACCTCGACTCACGACGTGAAATCTTGTGTCTTGCGGGGCAGGACGAGCTCCAGCGGATGCGCGACGAGGCGATGCACCTTGAGTTCACCTACCGGAGGCTCGCAGCCCGTGACGATCTCTCTCATCTCGTGGACTGCGAGAGTGAACGACCTCTCGGAGCCGAATTTGCGGCGTTGGCACTGCCGGATCGCCTGCGAGTGCAGCGTCGGCTTCAGTTTGTCGTACGCCTTCTTGAGGAAAAGCAACAACAACTCCATCGGCTTCTGGACGAACATCGGATATTCCAAGACTCCATACAGAGCGGGTGGACGTGCGAACTCTCGACCGAGGATGAGGAGGTCACCGGCGCCACGCGTCCGTCGTCACCGACTTGCTCGTCGACGACGATCCCTACCGCGCGTTGTTATGCATTCGTCCGGGAGACTTTTGAATCAATTCTCCGCTTCCACGAGAGCGAAGATGGCATCACGAGCTCTGGGGCGTCGTTTATGGGCTGGAGCGACCGTCGGCGGATCGACCCTACGACCCAGCACCTCCAGTATGGCTTCCGCAAGGCCTTCCCGGCCGAAAGCGCCGAGAACCTCCTCACGCGGACATGGGAGATCTTCCGCGATGACCGCCAGATGTGGCGGTTGCTCATTGACCCGGCAGTCACGACCAAGTACGAGACGCTGCAGATCCTCAGTGACGATCTGTTCGTCGTCCGCCGGGACCACGCCCACGCCTGCCACCAGCTGACGTTTGTGACCGTCCACGTGCTCTTCCGGCTGCGGACGGCGGCGGGCTTCGTGTTGTGCTTCCGGACGATCGCCATACCAGCGGTGCAGGAGCACCTCCGCCCCGGGGAGATCTGGTTCGACGTGTTCCACTGGACCATGTTTCACTACCTCGAGCGGGATGCCGCCGGTGGCTCTCGGGGCTGCGAGGTCATCTCCGGGGGGACCATCAGCGACCCCGCGCAGCTCATCTCCCAGCACTGGTTCTTCGAGCTCATCGTCAGCGTCCTCCGCTGGGAGAGTCACTGCGTGCGGCCGCTCTTCCTCGCCGTTGGTGTCAACACCACATGAAACGTTTGTGCTTATGCGAATGTACTGATTTGACCAAGAGTTTTTGCCGCTTCGCCAGCTACAGTACTGTATGTAGAACAAGATGCCATCCAGCCCTGTCCATGTCCATGTTCAAGTTGGGAGGCACTGGATTGTTGTGACACGAATACAGTGGGGCGCTGTATTGGGGTAGACCTGGGTTTTTCTGGATGTGGGAGGGTACTGGCGTAATACCTCCACCGAGCGTACCCCTGAAGGCCCAGCTGCCGATTCTGTCGGACTGTCAGTCTTGCGGAGCAACTTGCTGGTAGTGGATGAACGAGTGATGCTGCTCCACGCCACCATGCCACCCGCGCCAGCGCCGCCGGCGACACTCGCGGCCTCTCCGCAGTCGTTGTCGTCGTCGTCGGGGCCCTCGACACCCGCCACCGACGACTGCGGCGAATGGGACGACGAGGACCAGGCCATCATGGAGTTTCTCCTCCTACGCCCAACGCCCACAGACGCCGAGGGGTTCTTCGCCGGCCTGAACGACCCCACAGAGAAGGACACAGAGGGCGACAGCGACGCAAGTGCCAGGAACGCCAAATCCGCGATGGCCGAAGGCACCTCCTCCACCAAGGGAAGCCGCGCGCGCCTCACGCCAAAGGAGCGACGCGAGCGCCACCGTGAGGTCGTCCGGCGGTCCTATCATCGCAACAAGGTACGAGGCCGACGGAATCGCGCGAGCTATGGTCGGCTCCACTCACCACCACGACCACCAACGGATGAATAACACACATGTGGACGTTGATACTCACAGCAAACGCTAAAGTCGCTCAAGGATATGGTTAAACAGCTCGAGCTCCAGTTCCAGGCCCTGACGATCCGGCATCCGCCATCTGTAGACGCCGCGGGAAACCCCCTCGCCGTCTCGGCGTCCACGGGGCGGATTAATGAGCTCAAGCGACAGTGCGCCGACCTTGATTCGACATCTGAGGAGCTCCGCCGCGATGCCGTGCGCCTCCAGGCGCGGATCCTGCGCCATCAGGAGTTTGCCCGCGTCGTCCAAGAGTGTTTCGACGCTGAGGCCGGTGACGGGACGATGGAGGAGGACTCGACATCCGAGGAGGACGAGGTCATGGGCTGGTCACTGCCGTCGAGCCCCGCGACCTCCGAGGAAGACTTGTCCCCGAAGAAGCGGCAGCACAAGCGCTCCCTCGTCCGTCCAACACACGTCGTCGATATTGCGCCCCCGGCACCGATCGCCCGCGATGCGTGCAAGGAGGTCGGCTACAGCCCCCTGACTGCTGCTGCCGCGACGCAGCTCGTCTCGCAAACCTACGAGGGCATCCAGCAATTTACACTCAGCGGGCGGGCCGTGACCACGGGGGCCAGGGTCCTCGGGTGGGAGGACAAGCGGCTCGTCGACGGCACGGCGGTCAAGTTCTCGCTGCGGAAGCCCTTCGCCGGACAAAGTTGCTTCGATCTCATGTGCCGAACGTGGCAGTGCTTTTCGGATCCCGTCTGTGTGCACCACAAGTTCCGCGGGCTCATGGAGGTTGGTGTCAACAGACGACGGGTATTGTGGTGTGTGTGGCGCCGTGACTAACTGCCCAACGTTCCTCTCTCCCGTTGCGTACTGTGACTGCGCAGCTCCAGATCCTTCAGCGTGTCAACGACGACACGATCATCGCCCTCCGCGACCAGCTCAGCCCGGACGACAGCGTGATCTACCGCTGCGTGTACCTCCTCTTCCGGGTCCGGACTCCGACGGGATTTGTCATCTGCACGCGCTCGCTCGACGACGTGCAGCTCACGGCCAAGGAGACCCGCAAGATCTCCCGGCGCGGGCGGATCATCAAGTGGGTTGACATGTTTGGGTGGTTTCTCTTTGACCGGCATGGGTTCCTCGAGCCCATGTCATCGTCCTTCAGGGAGACCGGCGCGGTTGTCGAGTACGGGGGCACGATGAACTTTGGGACCCCCGGGCACGTCTCGACGCTCGTCATGGACACGCTCTCGATCGCCCTCCGCTGGGAGGGGCTCATGGTCGCGCCGATCTTCTCGCTGCCGTCATCGGCCTGAGGTTGACGTGCGTGGTCTGAACTTCGTTTCTTTGCCTTTTTGTGTAATTTAATACCCGATGTCTGGTAGTAAGAATGGAGAAAACTGTAGGGGAGGTACTGCATTAGCATCACTCCAAATCCCTGCAACCAAAAACCACACCACCGTTCCCACCAGCTTTTCAGTTCCGACGCTCACTCCCACTCAACGCGCCCACAATCAAAATGCGCATCTTCCCCACCGACTCTGACGAAGACGACGCCGCGCGACAGTCAGCGGCGGCTCAGGAGCGAGCCCTTGCGCGGTCCTCGACGGCCCCCTTCAGATCCTCCTCGCGTTTGTTGCTCCGGCACGTGGCTGCGGCCCGGGCGGCGCGCCTGCGGTCGCACGCGCGGCTCTGCGCTGCCGTCGACGCGACGTACGATGAGATGCGTGCATTCCGGCTCAGCGGGCGCATCGTTAGCCCCGGGCGGCCGTTCATGGGCTGGGAGGACGCCCGCGCAGTTGAGGGCACGAGCGTCAAGTTCCAGCTCCGCAAGCACTTTGCCGCCGCGTCTTCGGCAAGTGAGCTCAGCGATAAGACGTGGGCGTGGCTCTCGGAACCCGAGCCCGTGCTCCGGCGCTTCAATGCACTCGCGCGCGTCGAGACCCTCGAGCGTGTGAACGAGGACCTCCTCGTGGCCCTTCATGACGCCGAGACCCCGACCGGCCACAGCATCCGGTGCGTGTACATGGTCTGCCGCATGCGGACGCCTCGCGGATTCATCATCTGCGTGCGCTCGATGCCCCCCGACACGCCCGTGGCGGCTGCTAATGGGGACGACGACGAAGATGGCGGTGCCGTGCTCCACGCCAACGTCTTTGGGTGGTTCCGCTTCGATGATGCCGCGCCCGCATCGGCTCGTGTCGGGGACTCCAGCGACAGCGAGACCTCGGACGACTATAGTGGCGACTGCAGCAGCAGCAGTAACAGCGTCGACGATGGTCGTGGTGGTCGTAGTGATCGTGACGGTCGCCTCGGCAGTGGAAACACCAGGCGGCAGCTGGCGGGCGTCCACGTCGAGTGCGCCGGGCGGCTGGACTTGGGCGACGCCTCCCCGCTCTCATCTGCGGCCATGTCGTCGCTCTGGCTCGCACTCCAGTGGGAGAGCGTCGTCGTTGCGCCATTGTTCCGCCTGAACACGCCGCTCTGAGTCACACACACACACACCTCTGGTCGCCAAGCCTCGATCCTCACGGCACCATCACGCTGTTGGAGACGTCTCTATTTGGTATCTCTCCGTGTTGTCGTCGTCGTTGTCGAAGACACAGGAGACACTGGCGCCCCGGATACAGGGGCCGCAACGGGCGCGAGCCCAAGGGCCGAGAGGATGATGTCGGTGGACGCCGCTTGCCTCGTCACGAGCGCCTTCAACTCGCCCAGCTCGGTGGCCGTGGTCCGCTCGATCGCTTCGACGCGTTCCTCAAAGGCCTGGACGGCGGCAGCGAAGGTCTCGGCGATCTTGCTGGCTTCATCCCGTACCCGATCTCGTTCCGCCAACTCCCGTCGCTGGGCGTCGATGATCTCGAGCAGCGAGTCGCGTTCTCTGCGAGAGACAGCGCGCGATGAGCCCCGGGCACCATTCTCTCGGGGCTTAATCCGTCCAGTGCCACTCACGCCTGCCAGAACGTGGTATCCGCGTCCACCGAGTGGCTCTGATCCGGGCCATCGACATCGAGCGCATGAAGCCGAGGGGGCGAACTCGTATCGCCTGTGGCCGCCACGGTGGGTGTTGTAGTCTGAGGTCGGCGGCGGGCCGATGGCTTGGTCCTTTCCTGCGAGCCCGACGTCCGGTCCGTTGGCGACGCAGACGATGCCCGTCGGGGCTTCTGCAGCGGCGCACGAATGAGCGAGGGGTCCCTTTTGTGTCTTATGGATCAAGAAATCGCACCCGATTCGTGACGCTCAGGTCGAACGGCCGCGGGGCGGTCACGCGACTGAAATCCTTGGCTGGTTGTGTCGACAGGAGTCTGCATCAGCAACGCCACGTGTTCGTGAGAAGAGAGTTGGTTTTCGGAGATCCTGACTCCCCCGTGTGCTGTGTTGTACCTGTGATGTGCCCGATTGGCGGCCTCCCGGGCCCTCGCCTGGCGGGCGATAAAGAGCTGAATCGACTGCTCCTGCGACTCGGTGGGATACAACCCGGCGCTGTCTGGGATCGTGCCTTCACACGGCGCCACTCGGCCGTCATTGGCGTCACCATAGACCGAGTCATTGTGCTCGCGTTCGCCGTCTTGACCCAGCGGCTGCTGTGGAGGCTGATAATACTGCTGGCCGATCGTGACGCGGCCCATGGAAACGCCCACGGACCGCGGCGACTGCGAGCTCTGGGAGGAGGACGAGTCGTGTGTTGAGGCGCCGATCCGGGTCGAGCACGGGGACAGCGCATCCGTGGCCATCGACGATTGGGGCTTGGGCCGGTAGGTTGTCGTCATGGTTGTCGTGGTCTTGTTGATCTGAGTGGATCCCATACACGAGTCAGCGTTGTGGGTCATCGAACTCGACAGGCTCATGGACGATCGTACCCTCGGTGCAAACGTGCACGCCTGGTCAGCCTCCAGGAGTAGCTCCTGGGAGCGATACTCGAGCTGCGCGCATTGCCAGTTTAGCCAACACACGATCCTATCGATTCAATGGGACGTTGGTGGTCTGTCTGTCACCTTGCGCTGGCCGTGGGTCTTCCACATCATCTGCCGATCGTAGATGGTTGAGAGACTCGACCGGGCGTGGGTCGCGACGGTAGCGGCGGTGGCGGTGGCAGTGGAGACCGCGGGTGCCGACTGCAGGGCCACGGTCGCCCGCCGCGGGGACGAAGGCGACGCACGCGCGGACGGGATCGTAGCGCCAGGCGCCGGCGTCGCCGACGTCGACATGCTGTTGTCGTCAGTCGGTTGTTGGTGATAAGAGTTGGCGGCTCTTCAAGCTCAAGATGCCCAATACGATCCTCTTTTTTGGCCAATGAACGACCGGTGAGGTGGAGGGTTTCGACTTTGCAATGTTTTGCAACCTTTTCGCAGGATGAGCTAGCTCCCCATAGCCCCAACCGAAGCATCCGTCAAACCATGGCACCCACAGTTCCTGTGGGCTACAGAGGACTCGACTCGGCGGAGGACATGAGCGGACTTGGAGTAGCGCTCGCTGGGTGCTTTGTGTCGGTGGAGGGCACAGAATCTCCTTGAAGCGGCCTCCTCATCACTGAGGACTCTTTACCAAAAGATCGAATCAAGGGGGCGGGGGGGGGTCTGACCACTGGCCAGTGGTTCATGATGAGGGCGGCTTGCTTTGTGTCAAGCACCGACTTCGATAATTTGTCCCAACCAAACTCCGGAGGAGCAGTGGCGTCAAGTCAAGAATGGCCGCCCCTCGACTTGGCCCACAACCTGCCCAGATGACGGAAAAGTCCAGCTGCTCCAGAAGGTTGAGCCACTCATCCAAGACCTCTCTAACCTTATTCCTAAGGCTTTTGCGTACCGCTCGAAGGCCGCCGCACGGGTCCATGAGATCCGACGGAACCTCTGGGGATGAATACCCCGCGTCTCCCCCCTTCTTCCCGCGCGACGCCTCGACGAGCTCTCTTCCTCCATCATGATCGTGTTTCCATCCGTCTCTCTCACACCCCAAAAGTCCAATTGCGGCCTTGGGCGGAGGACACCTCGATTCCGCGCCACCTCCTCCTCCTCCTCCTCTGGGGATTACGTGCGTCCACGCGCCGTCCTCCTCCACCTCCTCTCGCTCCGCTGCCGCCTCCCCCGCCTCCTCTTCCTCCTCCTCCTTCCGGATGGACGTCGCCGTCGACTCGGCCGCCGCTGCCGCGTTCTTTGGGGGCGGCGAGGACTGCAACATGATGATGGGGCGGGTCCCACCACCGCCGCCGCCGTCGACCTCGTTCCTCCTCAGCGACACGCTCCCGACGCCCTCGTTCCCGCCGTCGCCGGCCCCGACGCCCCCCAACGTCGGCGTCTCCCCGCACGCGCCGTCGCCGTCGCCGTCGCCGCAGCAGCTGCTGCCGTTTGGCGGCGGTGGGGCCATGCCGCCGTCGCTGTATCGTCATGTACATCCTCCACAGCAGCAGCTCCGAACGACCTCATCTTCCTCCTCCTCCACGTCGTCGTCGTCGTCGTCGTCGTCGTCGTCCCCACCATCCTCGTCCTCGTCCGCCGCCCACGATGGCGCCATCGTGGTCAAAAAGGTCATCACCCTCGACGACATTGAGCGCGACATCCTCCGGACCCACGGCCACCTGCCCGCGGACGCCAAGCGCAAGATGGTCAAGGCCGAGTTTAAGCGCCTCAAGCACTGCGAGACGGTCCGGCAGTCGCGGGTCCGCAAGAAGAACGAACGCAAGGACCTCCGCAAGGTGAACGAGGAGCTCGAGGCCGAGCTCCGCGCGGGGCTCGCGGCCGTGACGGACCGCCCGGACTGGGGCACGTACGACGAGAGCTCGTGGTGGGACGTGACTTTTAAGCGCTTTGTGCACTCGATCTACGAGGTCCGGAGCCTCCGCCGGGAGCACGGTGAGCTCCGGGAGCGGCTCATGTTTTACGACACGGTCGGCGAGCAGCTCGAGCGCCTGCAGGCCGACTTTGGGCTCGCCCGCCCGGGCTTCCGGCTCGCGATGCGGCCGAGCCTCGGGACGATCCACTTCCAGCCCTTCACGGTCGACGCGGCCCGGGAGATCATGCTCGACTCGCACGAGCAGGCGCTGTCGTTCTTCCGGAACATGAAGTGGCGCCACGCGGCCGAGCACGAGAAGACCCACGGGTGGACGCAGCACCAGCGGATCACCCCCGATGGGCGCGTGCAGTTCAACTTCACCAAGCGGATCCTCGGGATCACGGCCGATGAGCTCGTCCACAAGAGCTGGGCCATGTACTGCGACCTGGAGCTCTACCGGGGCATCTACGCGAGCGTCCAGCGCCTCGAGATCCTCCAGCGGATCAACGAGGACACGCTCGTGATCCGCCGGGACCTCCAGGAGGGCACGTCGGCGCCCATCTTCCGGACCATCTTTCTGCTCTTTCGGATCCGCATCGACCACGGCTACGTGATCTGCTTCCGCTCGCACAACCCCCCGGTCTTTGCCGACGACGACGACGACGACCCCAATGTCCAGTGGATGGACATGTTTTACTGGCTCATGGTCCTCGATGGCCACCCGGATCGGGGCTGCGACGTGAGCTTTGGGGGGAACCTCCTCAACGCCCGGAGCGCCCAGCACGCGACCCGGTGGAAGTACCAGATCGCCATGGCCCTCCTCCGCTGGGAGAGCAATGCCGTCGCTCCGCTCTTTGCCATGCTCGGCTGAGGGAACGCACGGTGCTCTCTGCGCTCTGCGCTCGGGTGATTGGGTCGCGTTCTCTCTGTCTCTGTCTGTCTCGCTCGGTCTCTGTGTGTGTCTGTCTGGCACGCGGCATTGCTCTCTGCTCTTGAGGGGACGAGCGCGACTGCCGCCAGCCGCCGCCGCCCGCCGCTGCCTCCACCAACGCCACCCCTTATGATATGAATGCCAATATTTAATGCGTCTCTCTCTCCTCTCTCTCTCTCTTGTCATTGTTCACGCGCTTTGGGTTGGAGGACCCAGGGAGAGCTCGTCAGCGGTGGCTCGCCCCGCTTGTGCGCGCCGCCTTCCGCACTTGTTGGCCCCTGGTGGTCGGGTCCCCGAGTCAACGACGACGGTGACGAGCCCCATGCGCGGGGGGCTCCTTCTCCCGGTCACGACCGCGCACCAGCAGCAGCGCCGTCGCCGTCGCTCCCACCAGCACCACCCCGAGCCCGATCACCGGCGCCTTATGCCGCCGTCGCCCGGCTCGATCCAGGTCGTCAACGCCAGCGACGCCACGTCCATGGCCCATGGCCCTGCCCGTGCTCTTCGCGTCCTTCGGGGCCGAGACCTCGAGCACCGCGACCCGCGTCCGCACGTGCGCTGCGTGCTCACGACCCCCCCCCTCGAGCCCCTGGCGGTGCGTGCGAAGAAGCCTC
>JAADYI010000010.1:0-62135 GCA_023338185.1 Lagenidium sp. CBS 127285
CCCCCCCCCCCCCCGCCGCCCCCATCGAAGGCAATCAATTCTCACGGCCTTTGTGTCCTGTTGCAGGCGCCCGCAGCCCCAGGGCGTGTTCCAGTCGCTCTGGATCGGCGCCACCGCCGGCATGGGCGGGATCATCGCCGTCTATCCCGTCGACGTGGTCAAGACCCGCATGCAACACAGCCGTGTGTCGAGCTCGGCCATGCAGGTGCTCAACCACATTTTCCGCCACGAGGGCGTCGTCTCCTTTTACAAGGGCCTCGGGCCGCAGCTCCTCGGGACCATCCCGGACAAGGCCATCTCGCTGGCCACGCGTGAGTATGTCAAGGGCCGCTTCGAGGATCCGACGACGCTGCTGGCCTCGGTGACCTCGGCCGCCACATCGGGCGTAACGCAGTCGGTGGTCATGAACCCCGTCGAGATTGTCAAGGTCCGCATGCAGATTGACAGCTCCCTGACGGCCGCGGGGGTCATCCGCGAGCTGGGTCTCCGGGGCATCTACCGGGGCTACAGCGCATGCTTTGCTCGGGATGTCATGTTCGCGGCGACCTATTTTACCCTCTACGACCTCGCCAAGAAGACGCTCAATGTCCAGGACGGTGCCTCACTCGGGCTCTCGATGCTCGCGGCGTCGTCGGCGGGGATCCCCGCGGCGTTCTTGTCGACACCGCTGGACGTGCTCAAGACGCGCATGCAGTCACGAACGGCCACGACCCAGAGCTTCGTCGCCACGCTCCGCCAGGTCCACAGCGACGGCGGGCTCCCGGCGCTCTTTGCCGGCTGGGGTCCACGCGTGGGCCGCATTGCTCCGCAGTTTGGCATCGTGCTTGTGTCGTACGACTGGCTATCGGCCAAGTTCAGTAGCAACGCCTGAGTGTGCGTGGGGATGATTCGAGTGTTGTGCTGTGCCAAGTTTTTTTTCGAGGATGGCTCGAGCGAGATGCCGACCGCCCTCGGCCCCGTGAACGATTGAATGCAACAAGTATCCATGTTGATGTTCACTTATAGTCCCGCATTTGTCGACGCCGTGCTCAGGCCAGCGTGAGCCATGCGAGGTCCGCGGCCTTGGTTGCCACCGCCAGTTCCTTGGCGTCCAGGAAAACGTGCTTGCCGTGGACAAACGACGCCTTCTCATTCAGGACCTGGAACGCCACGGTGCCGTTGGCGCTGATCTCCGCCTTGACATCGGCATAGTCCATTGACGACACGTACGCCACCGCATCGGCGACCGGGATCTTACTGGCCTGCGCCAGCTCCGTCACCGGTGCAAAGAACACGGCGGGCCGGGCGACCACCAGCGACACAGTCGAGCCGGCAAACTGCGCCTCCTCGGCCACGATGGTCACGCTGTGCGGGGGCTTGAGGCTCAACGGCGCGGGCGTCGTCGCGAGGGCTGAGGCCACCATCGCCAGGTTCTCCTTGATCGCCGCCGTGATGGTCGAGTTGCCCTCGTGCTCGCCAAAGAACACATGGATCTTGTCCTGGACCTCGAGGCCAGCCTTCTTGCGGAGCTTCTGGACGCGGGTGATAAACTCACGCGCGCAGCCCTGCTGCTTGAGCGACTCATCCTCGCGGGTGTCGATGACCACCATGAGGTTGCCCGCCGGGGACACATCCGCCTCATAGATTTTCTTGTCGCCCTTGAACTCGCGCTTGACAACGAGATCCTCGCCCGAGAGCTCATGACCCTCGACGGTGATGGTCTTGTTCTGGAGGAACGCGTTCACCTGATCGTGCGAAAGCGCGTCCACGGCCTTGCGGACGCTCGTCAGGGCCTTGCCGAGGCGACGACCGAGGGCCTTGAAGTTGGCCTCGGCCTTGAGCACGCACCATTCCTTCTCGTCGCGCGTAAATTCCAAGTCACGCATGTTGAGTTCATCGTGGATGTACGTCTTGAGGTTCTCGAGGCCCTCGAGCGTGGCGGCGTCGCTCGAGACCACAATGACCTTGAGCACGGGGTTCTTGAGCGAGATGGTTCGACGCTCACGGACGACGCGGCCCATCTCGATCACGCTCTGGAGATTCCGCATGCACTGCTCAACGTTTTCGTCGACGCGGCTGGGGTCGAAGTCCGGCACCATGAGGAAGTGCACACTCTTGGCGACGCCATCCGCATCCTCGGCGAGACCAGTGACCTGGTTCACGGCGTTCGGGTGGTACTGGCGGAGGAACTGGTACATATACTCCGCAAAGAACGGCGTGAAGGGAGCCATGAGCTTGCAGAGCGTGTAGAGGACCTCGTAGAGCGCCGAGAGCGCGACGCGGGCGTCCTCGTTACCCTCGCTGCCCTTGAGGCGCGGGCGGTTAAGGCGCACGTACCACTTGGTCAGCTGATCGATAAACTCAACGAGACGCGGGACGACCGTGTACAGGCGGTACGCAGCCATCTCCTCGTGCACAAACTTGATTAAGTTGTGCAACGCGGCAATGATCCACGAGTCCATGACGTTCTTGGACGCCAAAGCATCCGCGCTCGACGGCACGAAGGTCACGCCTGTGACCTCCTCGAGACGTGTGGCGTTCTGCGAGAAGAAGCGCGCCGAGTTGTACCACGGGAGGAACAGATCACGAATCACGCCCATGACACCGGCCTCGACGAACTTGAGGGGCTCGGCACGGACGACCGGCGAGTTGATCAGGTAGAGACGGAGGGCATCGGCACCGTAGCGCTCGAAAATCTCCGATGGGTCCGTGTAGTTACGGAGGCTCTTGCTCATCTTGCGACCATCCTCGGCGAGGACGAGACCATTGACAATCAAGTTCTTGAACGCCGGCTTGTCGAACAGCGCCGTCGAGATCACCATGAGTGTGTAGAACCAGCCACGAGTCTGATCGAGACCCTCGGCGATGAAGTCCGCAGGGAAGCCCGCCTCAAACTTGTCTTTGTTCTCAAACGGATAGTGCTGCTGGGCATAGGGCATCGAGCCACTCTCGAACCAGCAGTCAAACACCTCCTCCACGCGGCGAAGGACGCCCTTGCCCTTCTGCGACGGGATCGTGATGTGATCAATGTACTCGCGATGGAGGTCCGTGATGGTCTCCCCCGAGAGCCGCTGGAGCTCCTCGATCGACCCGACGCAGACAATCTCCTCAAAGTCCTCGCTGACCCAGAGCGGCAACGGCGTGCCCCAGAACCGACCACGCGAGATGTTCCAGTCCTTGCCATCAACGAGCCAGTTATGGAAGCGCTTCTCCTTCACAAACGACGGCACCCAGTACGTCTGCCGGTTGTTTTCGACAATGCGCTCGCGGATCTTCTCCACGTTGACAAACCACCCCGGGACGGCTCGGTAGATCAATGGCGTCCCCGAGCGGTAGCAGAACGGGTAGCTATGGACGATCGTGTTCTTGGACACGAGGCGCCCACGTTCCTTCAGGTCCTTGCAGATCACATCGTCGGCCTCCTTGACGTGCAAACCCTTGACAAACGCCACGGCGTCCGTGAAGCGGCCGTTGTCATCGAGGGGGTTCGGGAGCTCGAACTTGTCGCACACGCCGTTCTTGACGCAGACGCGGTAATCGTCCTCACCAAACGTCGGGGCCTGGTGGACAATGCCCGTACCGTTGGCGTCCGTGACATAGTTGTCCGCGAGAACGCGGAAGGCGTTGGGCCACTGGGCAAAGCAGTCAAAGAGCGGCACATACTTCTTGCCGACGAGGGCCGTGCCCTTGAAGGACTCGACCACCTCAAACTCGCCGCCCTTGTAGCCCTTCTTATCCATCTTGGGGTACACCTGCACGAGCCGCGACTCGGCGAGGATGTAGTGCTTGCCGCTCTTGACGTCCTTGATCTTGACATAGTCAAAGGCCTCGTTGACGCAGAGCGCGAGGTTCGAAGGCAGTGTCCATGGGGTGGTCGTCCAGGCCAAGAGCGACACGTCAGGCTCGTCGACGATCGGGAAACTCACGACAACCGACGGATCCGGGGTGTCGCGGTAGTCCATGTTGGCCTCAAAGTTGGACAGCGACGTCGTGCAGGCCGTCGAGTACGGGAGGATCTTGTAGCCCCGGTACACGAGGCCCTTGTTGAAGATGGTCTGGAACACGTTCCACACCGACTCCATGTACCACGGCTCCATCGTCTTGTAGTCGTTCTCGCAGTCGATCCAGCGGCCGATGCGCTTGACCGTGCGCTCCCACTCCTTGGTGTAGCGCTGGACAATGCCCCGGCACTCGGCGTTGTACGTGGCGATGCCCATCTCGAGGACCTGCTCCTTGGTCGTGACCTGGAGCTTCTTGTTGATCTCATTCTCAACGGGGAGGCCGTGGCAGTCCCAGCCAAAGCGTCGCTCGACATAGTGTCCGGTCTGGTGCGCAAAGCGCGTGACCGTGTCCTTGATCGTCCCCGCGAGGAGGTGGCCGTGGTGGGGGAGGCCCGTGGCGAACGGCGGGCCATCGTAAAACGTGAATGGCTTGCGATCCTTGGAGAGCTCGAGCGACTTCTTGAATGCATCGAGCTCTTCCCAGAGCGCGAGGATCTTGAGCTCCTCGTCGGGGAACGAGATGCGCTCGGGCAGCGAGCGCGTCGGCGTCGGCGTCGGCGTCGTCGTCATTGTCGTCGTCGTCGTCGTCGGGCACTTGAGGATCGGGCGATCGGCGAATGGAATGGCCGCAAAGAGCCCCAACAACCACAAACGGAATTGGTTGCCGGGACACCCTGACCGTGAGAAGTTTACGGCCGGCTGCAAAGATTTGGACCAATGGGACGTCCTATGCCCTTGATAATCCACCAATCCCCTTTGCCGGAAAAAATCCACCCACATCTTGTGAATGTTCTTGTGGGCATTCTCAAAACAGCCGGGGGCCTCTGGCAGCATGGAACAACAGGACAACATGGCAGGGCGTTGGTGACCCCCCACATGACATGGATATGACACACACACACACACACGCAGAGATCCCGGATGCGTCATGTGGATGCGATCCGATCCGCGCCATGGCCCGTGGCCACTGCACTGCGGCCCATGGTCGACGGCGCGGGACAAGTGATGGATGGGTTCGGGATCGGTCACTTTGCTCGGCGCTGGTTGGTCACGACCGGCGCAGCTGCGCTGTCACACAGAAGGGTTCGATCTACAACAAACACGAGAGAACGAGCGCGAGATTCCGCTTCCACAGTGAGATCGAGTGAAAAGTGCAGGCCACGAGGGGACCCACCGCCACCATCGCCACCGCCGGGGCATGTGCTCGCTGGGTCCGGCACTGCATTCGCACATTTCCCCAACCCACCTCGAACGACCTGATCTCAATCTCCTCTTGCTGCTGTCATGGGCCTGTGGGGAGGACACTGGACCGAGCGCCCGCGGGGCTGGCTCCGGCGGCTCCGGGGCAAACCCCACGCGCCCCAGGAGGAGGCGCAGATGCTCCGCCCCGTGGCCCTCGCCGGCGCCAGCCGCCGCTCCTTGCACACGCACTCGCAGCTCTGCAGCAGCTTCGCCGCCGTCCACGACCCCCGCGAGCCGTCGATGTACCAGCAGCACCGCGAGTCCGCCGCTGCCGCAGCCCGCACCTCGCTACCACCCCCGCCACTGCCCAATCGCCGACCCAAGGCCCACAGCGAGGGCGATGCCCCGTGGCCCCGCTGCCAGGTGTGTTCGCGGCGCTTTGTCCGCGGGCTCAGCCGCTACGCCGACTACTGCTCGCACGACTGCAAGTCGGCATCGCTCATCGACAGCGCCTCCCTCTGGCAGCACTCGACGAGCATGAATGACGACGAGCTCACTCGGTCTTGGGCGTGAGCTCGTTTTGGCACCTTCCCCGCAGATTCGTCACGTGATTTGTGTATTGAGTGTTGTTGGTCATGTCATGTGGCGACCCGCTTCGCCCTCGTTCAAGGCCCCTTCTCTCACGTTTTCCTCGCCCGTGGCGTCCACGTTGTTCGCATTCTCCTCATGGCCGACTCCGTGGTTGTTGTTGTCGTTGTCATTGTCGTCGTCGTCGTCATTGCCGTTGTCCAGTTCGTTGTCGTTTTCCGTGTCCTCGTCCTCGTCGCCGTCCTCGTCCTCCTCGTCCGTCATGTCCGTATCATCATCATCGTCGTGGTCCGTCTCGGATTCGTCCTCATCCCCATCGGCCGCCTCTTCCAGGTCACTGCAGGTGAACATACTCGTCCGGCACGTCGGACACACGGCATGGCTGCAAGGAACACACACACACGCATGTTTTGGTTGGTTGATCTCGCTCTCTCTCCCTCGTTTGCTGTCTGCGATGCCGGGCCCTCGTGTACGACGCACCCGTAGCGAACGTATTCCTTCCAGCAGCTTCGATGAAGCACGTGCCCGCATGGGAGCACGTTGACGCCCTCGGTGGACGCGAAGGTCACCTGTCGATCGAGTATTTAGTATGATAATGTGAGCGCCCTTTCCTTCTCCGCCACCGCCAAGACTTCGACCGACCTCAAAGCAAATTGCGCACTCGCGGTGCATCGAGCCCTCGAGGCACTGATGCTTGTTGTTGAGCGAGTGCGGGTAGCACCCGCAGCACTTGGCGCAGTGAAAGTAGTTTTCGCGCCCACCGACCCTGCATGCATTGTGGTACCAAGTAAATCGCTCGCACAGCCAACGCACCACCACCGCGAGAGGAAACCCATCGCCACGTACCGGCAGATGCCGCATTCGTCGCAGTGGAAGATCTTTTTCGTCTCGCCCTCGTGGTCAAAGAGGTTGCACGTCGGACAAAAGTACTCGCCGACGACGACCAGGCACTGCGTGCAGACACGCGCGCACTGGGAGCGCACACCGCAGCAACGGCAGCAGCAGCCAAGTCGGTACCGTACATATCGAGACGACGACGGACGCGTGGTGGGTGATGGCGAATCATGCAAGCACGAACCACCGAAGACGACGACGAAAAAGAACAAGTCAGTCGACGGAATGGACGCAAGGACAAGAGTCCGCAACCGTAGTACGTAACCAGCCAAAACCTCAACGTACGGGTTGCACGGCCTCGCAGGCGCGGCATTCCATCTCGCGGATGGCATGGCGGTCGATCGTGTGGTCCTCGCCGTGGCGCTCGTCGTGACAGAGGCGGCAGTCGAACCACTCGTTGCAGCAGGGCGCGAGCACACGGCAGCCCCGGCGGTAGTGCTTGCAGCCCTCGGCGCTCGAGGCCGCCTCATCCACCCCCGTGTCCTCGCGGGGCACGTCCTCCGTCGCCGCCACCGTTGACTCCGTGGTGCCCAAGCTTTTCCAGTCAGTCGTCAATCAATTGTCGTTCGCATTGTTTTGTGCAGAATGAGAACCACCACAACAATGCGCGGCGCAGTATTCGGTGCGACGGCATCTCTGATCACACCTGAACGAAAACTGTGAATATTGTTGAGCTCTGGGATGACGGCGCGTCGGCGGCGGGGCCTCCCGGACGACGATGACAGCAACGGAAGCGGAGGGGCCACGGAGCTGCCAGCGCGAGCATCTTCGTCTTCATCGCCATCGTCAGCGGCGGCGCTGGCAGCGGCAGCGCTTGTCCAGTGGGAGGCGCTGACGGCAACAGCAGCAGCGAGGACCTCGGGGCTCCAACTGCGCCGCGTCGAGACCCGCGTGCAGCTCGCCGGGGGCGTCGTCGCGGCGCTGCTGGCGATCAAGTACGCATCGAGTCTCCGCGCGGCGTGCCTCCTGGGCGTCCTCTCGGGGGTGTTTGCTCACTCGCTCTACGCCGATGTCCTCCGCCGACGCCACGCGCCCATGGCGCTCGGGATCGACGGCGAAGACAACGAATCCAATCGACCAGACGACGATGACCAGGAAAAGGATGAAAGCGATGACGGTGCCATAGACCCGGACCGGCCCCGAGCTGCTGGCGGTCGATCGCCGTCGTCGTCACCCGCACGACGTCAGCCCCACGCCACCCACGACCCCGAGCCATCGAAATCGTAAAATATACTACGTCTCTAACGGGCAAGCTCCCCGTCCTCACATCTCCTCGGGGTCGTCACCCAACAGCGCCGCGCAGGCATTGAGCAACAGCAAGCGCGACGACAGTGCCGGGGCGTCCGCCTTGCAGACGGCGAGGAAGGCATCGACGTCGGTCTCCCCCCAGCCTTCATCGCGTAACAGCTTCGAGCTCTCGGCGACATCGATGTCCGCAAATGCCAACAAACGGCTCATAAGCCCCGGCGACAGCCGACGTTGGCTTTCCCCTCGGTCCTCCCAATGGCAGAGGACGACTAGCGCTCGGTAGAGACCCCGGGAAAACGACGGCAGGAGCGGCTCGGCGTGGTCCGGGCGGAGATTCACGGCGAAGCGCGGCGCCGCGCACCAGGTCAGGAGCATCGGCAGCAGCTGAACTCGCGTTGGCTCGGCATCGGAGGCAAAGAGCGAGAAGAGGAGTGACTTGCACTGGGCCACGAGGCTCTCATCGTGCTCTGCGATGTGCTCCTCAAACCACAGCGGCAGTTGCTCAAATGCGTCGAGAGAGACCAACTCGGGGAGTGTCGTGGAGCCGGAGCCATCAATCTGCAGCCCCCGCACATGCTCACAAAAGCTCACAAGGTCTTCGAGGCGCGGGATGCCCAAGTACTCGGCGCAGAAGATCCCAAAGAACACCAAACGCCATGCGATCAACCCGTCTCCAGACGACGAACTACTCACGCAACAGCGCGTTGCCAGAGTCGCCAGCGCCGATGAGTCGCCCCATTTCCCCTGAAGGTTTTGACCGAGCTCAACCATTGTCGTGACAAAGTCCTGTGGGCTGATCAATCGCTCAAGACCATGCGTCCGCTCTCGCAGTTGGAAGGCGCTGATGATCGAGTACAACTGGTTGAGGGAAAGAAGTTGCCCCTGTTGATGGCGAGGAAGACGATGTGCGTCTGCGCGCGGGGGACACCGGCGTATTATATAATACGTGTCGGGCCAGTGGGACACGCGCACTGTTCGCAGCTGCTCGAGGACCACCGGGATCACCGCGTTCTTTACCTGAACGTCCCGCAAGATGTAGGTCCGTAGCCACTGGATATCGCGCACATATCGTCGCTCTGTTTGATCGAACAATGTCAAAACGCACCGCAAGAGAGCAGTGCATTGGGCGAGCACCATTTGAACTCTTGCACTGAGAAGCCGCCGTTCGTCGATTTCTGAGGTCGGTGCTGATGATCGCGTCGCAGATATTGGTTGTGAGTCGGTTTCAAGCGCCATCGTCATCGCGATGATCGGGGCCAGGATTCGTCGAACATCTTCACTGAGACGTGTCTCGTTCAGCTTCTCCTCAAGAGCCGCGAGGGCTTCGCCGAGTCCTTTGACAACGGCAAGCGGAACCTCAAGCTTCCCATCACACTTCTGCCGGCCAAGAAAGGGAATTCGAGAGTACAGCTCAACAGAGAGGAGTTCCGCTGCGTCCAAGAGATGCTCTTTTAACTCGAGACAAATCATGGGGACTAACCGTAATATGGTTTCCAGGCAAGGTAGCGTCCTCGGGGATTGCTCGGCCCAGATCCCCACAAGCTTGTTTGCCAGCACTCGCTGTTTTTCGATCACATCCCCCAACTGAACCTCCGTGTCATTCAAAACTCTCTCTGCGTTGTGCTCTTCATGATTGTTGCTGCTCAGGCGGCGACTCGCGCCTCGTAGGACCTCCTGCAGTCGAGTCTCGTCCGTCTTGAGACACTCATCGAGTTCGAGCGGCAGACTCCGACTGGCAGCTGACTGGTCCACGATTGCGTCACGAAGCACGAGCATGTGTTGCTGCAGACGTGAAACGAAGGTATCGTCGAGCTTTTTCATCTTCAGCAACATAGTGCTAAGGGCCTGATGGTCCAATGCAAGCTCTCCAGATGCGACCATCCATGCCACGCGGACGCTGTCTGTCATTCTCGATCGCCGCAAGTCACGAGCAATCGCGATGTCCGTCGGAATCGGAGACCCCATCATGATGTCGATGACTTGTGATTTATTGTCAAGACTGTCGGATGGTTGGTTCGTGCACACCTCAATGCATAAGTGCGCAGCTTCTCGGATGACATTGAAGTCCATGTCACGTTGGTCAATGCGAGCGACACGCGAAATTCGAACAAACGTATCAACAACTTGTTGTCGAAGCTCCAGTCTCTTCAATGCCTCGACGACTTCCGGATCCGGTTTGTCGGCGTTGGACTGACGTTTCGAATCGGATGATTGTGGTGGTAAGGTCGAAGATCGCCGTCGGTCAGCGCTCGCAGTCCCAGGTGCTGTCTCAGGCGGAGTGTGCTCTTGAGATGTTGGGGGACGTGGAGGACTCCACGCAGGAAGAACTACTACGGCGTCGACGTAAGATGAATAAGTGCGAACGCCGTCGTCAGTAGCAGCCCCTGGAACTATCGCATCGAGAGCTATCAGTCTGGCGGCTTTCGCCTCGTCATCATGAGTATGAAGGCTGAGAAGTGCCTTCTCCAGTAGTTTCATCTCATCAACAGTCCTGAGATTGACAGACGATTAGATCCATTGCAACGAGCCCATCAACCTCACAACGCACCTTGGAAAATTGTGCAACATGCACCCACTCAAGCTTGATCGTCGTTCGACTCCGCTATCCTCGAGGCTGTTCGTGCTGCTACGAGCAAGCACAATCGCTGCGACAACGATCTCAACGGCAAGAGCGTCATTAATCGGAGCGTTCTTTTGTCGTAGAGCGCTTGCTTTTGGGCCAAACACTCCGAGATCTCTCTAACCCCCCCAGCAGAACTGAACGTGAGCACGAGAAACAATGCCGGATGTCGTGATTTGCGTACCTCTCGTGGACTCAAGCTGGCAATTATATCTGCCTGCTTCGCGGGGTCGTAGCTGTACTTGATGCATTCGTCAATCAGTTCGTCCACGTCAATGTAGCACAGGCCGTGTTCGATGGATACAGTTCGCATAATGCCGTGGGCGCGCTCATCAAACGAGTAGGCCGCGACAATCTTCGAGCAGTGGAGAGGAGTCCAGTCCAGAGTGGCGAACACATCGTGGTTTTGAGGGGGGTTGATGACGGAATCAACGAAGCCACTTATTTTGTTTGCCACTGCCAGGCTTTCACAGGCACCTTCCACCTCCAACTCGCTGGCATATGCTCGCCACGATTCCGAGAGGGTCGCAAACTCCAATACTTGTCGACGTACTTCTTCGTGGATTTCACGGTTCTGCTCCGAATTTGGCGACCTTGCGGCGCTCACGGGTGACGCAAGAAACAGATCACGCTTGATGTTCTGCCATTCCAAATCACTCTCTGGTCTCTTCGTGACCAGAGCAAGGGCCAACGTAACTAAGGCGTCCACAAGCTCTAAGCCGATTGCTGTGTTCTTCGCTTGCGTTTTCATTCTTCGAGCAGCTCGGATTTCGGCAACATTCGTCATTGTCTTGTCTCGTCGTTGCAAGCCAGCCTCACGGAGACGAGTATAGTTTGTCTCTAACTCTTCAAGGTGCTCCTCCAGGTACTTTGTTCGGGGACTCGCCATGCTGTCCGAGATCTCAACAGGAGTTGAACTTGGCAGCGTTTTTCCGTCAATGTTGTGGGCAGTTGCGGCGTATGCTACTTCAGTTTGCGAGTTGAGCGCTGCTGCCGCCGCCTTGGAATCGCTGATCGCCTTCATTCGACGCATTCGGCGATCCTTCTCGGCCGCGAGTTGGGCCTTTCGCCGAGCTCGGAGTTCTTTCATCATTTTGACGTTGTTGGACGGCCTGAAATCCAGTTCAACGACTCGAGCCTCCATCTTTTCCAAGTGAGCAAGCGGGCCAGGATCCGACGATGGGATGGCCCGAAGGGCGTGCTCCGTGCCACTGGCAAGGCCGAGGCGGTTCATGTTCTTTTCGAACTGAACAACCCCATCGATGGCGTCGGCTTGGGTCTCAGCAAGTGCTTGCTCACGGAAACGCCGCCTGCGCTCCTCGAGCGTGAGTTCGAGGCGCAGGTCTTCCCCCTCTGCCTGGAGATGTCGCCGCTGTATGGGGAGGAGGAGTCGGTATCACCGATCACGAGGGAACCACATCGTATTGACACGGACCTGCGTACGCTTCCAGTGCTGCAAGCGTTCACTGTCCCACTTGCGGATGAAGTCGCGTTTGTCCTGCAGATGCGAGCGCAGAGCGGCTTTGCCGTTGGCGGCATCGGCGTCATTGGCTGCCTTGGCTCGGGCTTGGTGCTGCGGAGAAGGTATCAAGCACGACGTTGGCATCCCGCGCCACCTCTGTAGGCTGCATGTGTTGGCATGTATGCACACACCTGGATGGCCTCGTTCTCGGCGGCCCACTGCGCCTGCACAAATCGACGCTGGTAGACGTCCATGTTGATGTCCTTGGAGAACGCGACCTCGGTCGGATGGTACTTGGTGGTGGTCTCCTCGACGAAGCGCTCCTCGACATCCCGAGCGACGTCCCCCGGGGGCTGTCGACGGGGCTCGTAGACCCGCGTAGCGACGGTCTGAAGCTGCTGCTGGGTCGCTGAGACCCGCTTGCCCCGCGCGTCCAGGAACTCCTTCACGCGGAGGAGGATCTGGAGGATGGCCGAGCGGTTCTCCATGAGCACGTGGCGCCGGTCGGCGAGACTGAGCTCCCCGAGCCCCGCGGCGGCCATGGTCCGCCCCAGGAGCTCGAGGTTGTGCACCCGCGTGGGGATGTCGGCGGTGTCCCGGTACTCGTCGAGACGGTCCTCGAGGCCATGGCGCTGGAGGATCTCGGCCAGGAGGTACCCATTCGCGAGGTCCCGCTCGAGGACCCGCACGGGGCGATGCAGTCGGACGTCGTCGTTGAGCCACGTGAGGAGCAGGGACGTCATCGTCACCGCCCGTAGTCGCTCGCTCTGCCACCGCGTGACCCGCTGAGCGACAACGGCCGCGTCGTCCCGACTTGCTGCTGGACCAAAATACTACTAGTCTCACACCACGACACCATTGCGACAACAACGACCACAACAAAAGAAAAGCATGGGGGAAACGACTGGCGATCCCCCTCGGATGAACACATTAATCACGTCGAGTTTATGAGCCAGTTGATCCGATCGAGTTGGTCCCGCAGTGGCGGGGGCGTCCGGCGGGTCCAGTCCATGAGTTCGTGGAGCCGCGCCTCGAGGAGCTCGTCCGTCCACAGCAGCGTGTCGAGGGAGAACCTAGGAGAAACAACGAGGGGGGGGGCGGCCATCGGTTTCCATCTCCTTGCAGGGGTCGGACGGATCCCGTTCATTGACCACGGCACGCACCCGGTCATCTCCGCGTCGCTTGCGTCGTCGTCACCGTTGTCATCATCGTCAGCAGCAACAGCAGCAGCAGCAGCACCAGGAGCTCGTTCCGATGACGATCCCGTGGGGGATGCCGCAGTCCGGGAGGTCCCCCACTCTTGGTGGTGCACCCCGAGACGCAGCGGGACGTAGCCTGAATGAGGAGGAGGATGGTTTTGGGGAAACGCCGCGTGCTGGTCAGAGCCCACGGGTGAGCAGCGGCGACATCAACAGGACGAACCTGGCGGGGGCACCGGCGGTCGGGGCACGCGGGTGACGACGATCACCTCGTCCGCGGGGTAGAGATGCGCCCAGCGGGGATCCAGCGCCGTCGTCACCGCCACGTCCGCATCGCCTGGGGCCGCGGGGTCGCCCAATGGGTGCTCTTCATTCGTGTGATGCCGTCGTCGTCTTCGCCGCTCGTGACCGCCGTCGACTATTGGAGCAGAGGCGGGGGACTGTCATCCGCCATCGGCCCCCGTCAGTCGCCGCTCATTGATTTTGCCCAACTGATCCAGCGCAATCGCAATCCCCAGCGCGGACGCACCGCCGCCGCCGTCGTCATAATTGTTGCACTTGCCAACCGCGCGCCAACAAACATGGGTCCTCTTGCTCTACCAAAATTTTGAAAACATGAGCATACTTAATCTAGTACTACACACACGATACAGCGTCTATAATATTACACATTTCTCGAAAAGACCCCATGCTGGAGCCATGGGTGGGCTAGGGCCTCCGCGGCCCCGAGCCGCTCCTGGGGGTGGATCGTCAAGAGCCGCCGGAGAAAGTCGACAAACTCGATGTCTGACGTCTGCAAGAGCGCCTCGAGGGTCGGTCGATCCTTGCTCGAGGAGCTGAGGACGCCGTTGCCGGAGGCGTCGAGCCGGAACGACGGATTCTCCGTAAACTGCACGAGCAGCTCGCCACTCTCGGCGAGAAGATCCGCGGGAATCGGACCTAATTTCAATTGAAAAAATGAGCCCCAAATCGAAGTTGGCCAAAGGGTGAGTTCTAGACCCCCACAGCCACTCGATCGATAATGACGCACCGATGATTGCTATGATACGCTCAAGCAGGGACTGCTCTGAGTCGTTTTTGAAGAGCACCTCCCCAGCAAAGAGCTCGGCGAGGACGCAGCCAAGCGACCACATGTCGATCTTTTGGTCATACGAGAGCCCAAGTATCACCTGCATGATTGAACCATTGGAACTCGGTGAGATGAGACGGGGAATGAGAACCCCATGCATAGACTGACCTCCGGGGCACGATATGAACGCGACTGCACGTATGTGGTTAGCTCGTCCGTGACAAAGCACGCAGATCCGAAATCGATCACTTTGATTTGGCAATCGTTGAAGTTGCTGATCAGGATGTTCTCTGGCTTCAGGTCACAATGCATGAGTCCAAGGGAGTGAAGAAACCCTAGCGCCTCAAGCACTTCGATTGCGATTTTCTTCAGCCGTGGTATCGAAAAGTAATTGATGTTGCCCCGCTCCATAAGCAGTTTAGAGAACTCGTACAAATTATCCCTCAGTAACTGGACGCGAGATAGTCAACTGTTAATCGTAAACGCACATCCTCCCCAGAAAAGTAAACTCACCTCGGTGACAATTACAAGATGCTCCTTGAAGTAGAAGTAATCAAAAAGCTGAACAAGATGTTTCTCGTCAACGTCGCAATGATCACCAATGAATTGAAGCACTCGGATTTCGTCAATGCCCTGGTCAAAATATTCCTTGCTGTTCTTGATGATCTTGAGACAGACAACTTGCTCAGTATCAAGATCAAGGCACTTGTATGTTCGACTAAACACGGCCTCCCCAATCTCGAGCTGGACCTTGTATCGACCACCAACTACACTACCAACACGTGGGCGCCAGTCTGCACTTGGCTCAAAACCTGTGCGATTTTTCTGTCGAATGATCCGCAAGTCGAACACATCGCAGTCGTAGTCACCATCATCTTGATCACCAAGGTTGCTGGCATCCTCGACCACACGTCCTGCCTCACTCAGTCGAGGCGTCGAAGCGCCTTCATCGCCCTCCTCGACGAGGGACATGGTAGGCAGATTAGTGTCGGCGATCAGACTTCGTCGAGGACCTGATATATACTCGTTCATGTCACCATCTTCGTGATCATCCATGATGAATACCTTGTCCATATCCACGAGGAACGGCCCGTCGTCGGCGTCTCCATCCTCCTCCTGAATGCTTTCGTCCTCGCACACGGAGCTCACCATCTCGCTGTACACCTCATCATGCGCGCGGGATGCAGTTTCTTCTTCCTCCTCTTCCTGGGTGAAGGCAAATTGATGTGGCTGCCGTGGCCATAAAGCCGAGACGGGTTCGCCATCTTGGGAGTACGTTCCTGGAGACGCACCAAACACTGATGACTGGGGCGAGTTCGAGGTCCGCAATGAGCTCTGGTCGGCGCCGCGGTTGTCGATGCCAATTGGGGAGGAAAGCTGGCGCTCAACGCGATCGAGTGAGGCATCAGACATGACTAATTGATTGACTGCCTCGGCGAGGTCCTTTTCGTACTCGGAGTCATAGCTGCTCTCATCGTCCTCGTCCTCGTCATCCTCAACGTTAACATCATCGTCTTCGTCGTCCTCTCTGTCATTGCCTCTTTCACTGTAATGATTCGAGCGGCCATGTGGATCCGGTCTCCGTTGGTCTCCGACCAAGGGGCCCTCAACTGGACTGACGCTCGCTTGCGAATGGCTAATGGGCCACGCCTGCGTCGTGCCATTCGCCCGCAGCGGAGCCATCGATGCCTTCGGGGAGTTCACAAAGAGGCGATGGAGGATGGCGTGCTCCTCGCCTATTTCCTGCTCGAGCGCGGCCCGGAGACGCTCGTTCGTATGGAGTTTCTCAACTGCCAGGGGCACGCTGGCGATGGATTCGAGGATCATCTCGATGAGCTCGAGGCGCTCGAGTTCCTTGCGGCGGTTGTGCTCGGCGGCGATCATCCGGAGCCGGGACTCGGGCGGCGGATCCGTCAGCCGCCGCTGGTCTCGCGCGATCGGGGCCAGACCCCCCACCAACGGCCCGGGGATGGTCACTGCCCGCGTGATGGCCGTGGGCAGCCCGTCCCGTCGAGCGGGCGACGGCAGGGGTGGTGGCGACGGCCGCGACGGTGTCCGCAACGTCGACGCCACAGCCACCGCCGACGCCGACGCTGGGGCCATCACCGCGGCGTCCGCGCTCCCGGCCCGGAGCATGATGCACGCGGGGGCGTTGGGTTCCGTTTCGCACAGTCGCGACTTTGGGTTGAGGGTTTTATTCGTGGGGGGCCAGGTACGAACTTTAGCGACCTGATCGATAATGACCACCTGACTGGTAGTGACTGCCGTGTCGTGCAAAAAGGCGATTGTCAATGCCCCGAACGGCCTCGCTGATCCGTGTGCCCGGGACCAGCTCGTCGTTACCCCCGCGGACGATCGAGCGCCTGCTCGGTGCGGACCTCCATGAACGCGAGCATCGCCAGCTCCGTGCGACCGCTGCCGCGGCGTTTGCGTCCCCGGGGCTTGTCCTGGGTGAACTCTTGGATGACCGGAGCACAGTCTTGAGCGATCAGTGCGATCTGAAATTAAGGCGTTCTCGGGTCCTTCACACTGACTGAATTCGCGTGCTTGGACGCAGGACTGCTACTCCATTGAACAGCGCGTGGACTCGACCTCGGCCGACGTCGCGTGGCTTGGAGGTGCGTCATGGCAATGCATCCAAATGGGCAGTTGCCGGATAATGCTCAATTGCAATTGATACATCAATAGGAAATCGTCGAGGTGGCGGTCCGTCTCACCTTGGACGAGAAGCGGGTTGCATTCGTCGTTCCACACCCTCATCGCTTGCTTCAGCGACTCCTGGAACAGATGCATGCAATCGCATCGACTGCCCAGCAGCGTGACCTCCTTGGGCGAGTTGATATCTTTGAAGTGCGTGACATGGCGTCGCTATTGCGGGTCCTAGCGAGTGTCTACAATGTATGTGGCGTCATCGCTGTGGTGGATCTTGGAGGCAACGGTTGACCCCGTGCATGGATTGGCACAGCAGACTCGGGACTCGTACACCCTCGTAGTGGTTGGGCCCCTTGGGGAGGTCTTCGACGCCTTTCGAACTGTTCATGGGCTCACGCTGGCAGGTACAAACATCTCGTGTTTTTGTCGTTTTCTCTCGGACGCTCACAAGACAGCAACGGACCACCCGTAGGCGAGGGCTTTCATCGCCGTATCGAGTTGACGCTCGGCCGGCTGCAACAACACAGCGGCCTCGAGGTGGTGATCATCCAGCACGCACATGCGCATCGGAACAATGCACCATCTGAATCGCTCGGTTGATTCCTGTCAAATTGCAGAGGACAACCAGTCAACTGGTCAGACACGTCCACGATCACTGAAAGGATCGACCCTGGCGATGCTTTACAGACGTGTTCCCAAGCCGTTTGAGCTTATGTGGGCTTCGTCTCCTCACAAGGACATAATGTGATTCCGTCTAAGTACGATATCGGGGAGATGATGATTTTTGTCATAAACTATGTTCGACGTTCACTCTCATCGTCACAAATAGCTCCACATTGTCAGAGTCTTCTCTCAAAGTGGTCCCTGGCTCCAACTCCAACGCCCGTGTGCAGCGACGATGAACGCGGCCAATGCGCTTGGGCCCTCGCACGCCCGCACTGCCGCCGCCACCACCGCCGCCGCCATGGACGCCGCGCCCAAGCCCCCGCCGGCGGATTCCCACGGGGCCTTCGACCTCTTCGGCCTCGGCCCCCCACCGCCCCCGCCGCTGCCCTCCACAACTGCCTCCGCAACCGCCAGCACAAGCCAGTTGAAATCGACACCCTCACCATCGACACCCTCGCCCACCCCTGAGCACGACGACAGCTCGTTCCTCCTATTCCCACCCGCGGCGCCGTCAAAGCCGCCCCCGTCCCCCCCGCCGGCGTCGCTGTTGTCGTTACCATCCTCCTCGTCCACGTTCTCCTCCTCTTCGGACTCGTCCTCCTCCTCGGTGGGCTCGTCGTCCACGGTACCCACATACGATGTTCGCAAGCCCAGTCTCAGCCACAGCAGCAGCAGCATCGAGACCACAGAAGATGACTTTGTCTTGTTTCCGACTGTCGAGAGCGATCCCGATTTGTATGCGGCCGCGTATGCAGTCGAAAGCAGCGTCGAGGCGACGACGACTGCAAGGCGCCTCGTCCCACCGTCATTGCCTCCGTCGCAGTTCAAGTGTGCGGGCAATGCCATCGACATCATCGCCGTCCGAAGCATGGATAATCGCATCTTCACCACGTCGTGGCATGTAGGTTTGCTGTTCTTGCATTTCTTCGGTTGTCCAATCCCTAAATGCTGAAGCACATCACAGGTCATGTTTTCATGGTCCCGCCTCCGCTCCAATGCAGCTGCCGGTGTCGGTGACACGATTCGCGTGCTGGTGAATGGCCATGAGCTCCCAACGCGGATGAGGCTCTTGGAGAAGGGCCGCTGCACTTTCGTCACTGGTGCGATTGTGGATTGCTTCGAACTGGACGTGGCGTGGTCTTTACTGACAGGTGGCTCATGGCTTCAGGTGGCCTGACACCACCAACGTTGGATCTCCTGCAAGTCGAGCTCTTCGACACGCAGCCCAATCTGATCCGTTTTGAGCACGTTCAACGCTCAACCGATACGATTCGATATGTTGAGAGCCGCCTCCATGTCTGGGGCCCTAATGAATCGGTGGTCGTTGCGGATCTCGACGGGACGTTGACCATCAGTGACGTCGAAGGGCATATTCGCACTCTCCGCCTCGGCCAGTACGATTTTCTGCATAAAGGCGCGTGTGAGTTCTTCAACAAGCTTCACGAATTGGACCTTCGGATAGTGTATCTTACGGCTCGCCCCATTGACTGGGCCGCGGCATCGCGGACACACCTCGAGAACGCCAAGCAGTATACCCACACACTTCCCCCAGGGCCTCTCATCACCAACTCGAATGGTCTTACTGGAGCGCTCTTGACCGAGGTTATCAATAAGAATCCCCATGTCTTCAAGGCTCAGGTTCTCAATGAGATCCAGTTGGCACTCATTCACGCCGGCCGCATCGTCGAGCATCCGGTGTTTGTTGCGGGCTTTGGCAATCGACCTACGGACGTGGTCGCCTACGAGCAGGTTGGCGTCGACCCGTCGCTCATCTTCCTCATCGACCCCTATTCAAATCTCAAAGCCACGACGGATGCACGCATTTACGAGTCGTACTCAGATCCAAATGCCCTTCTCTGGCTCCTTCCCAAGCTCAAGCACAAGGTCCCGATCGAGAAAGTCGGACGAATCGATGACTACACCGTCCGGGAGCTCGTCCTCGCAGACGATCTCGAGCAACTTCGGATGGCCGAGCGTGAGGCCCGGCGGCTTCAAGAAGAGGAATACCGGCGAGCAACGGCAGCGGTCAACCCCAACGGCCTCCAGCGGAGCTCCTCACTGCGGTCCACAGGCTTTGGGGCCCCGTATGCACAATGAACAATACCTCGTCGTCGCTTGTTCACCGATCCTCTCCTCATAAAACCACTACTAGTAATACAGAAGCAAAAGATGCATGTGACGTTCGCTGTCGGTGCTTGGTCACGGCATTCAATCGAGAATCACGAAATATTAGGAAAGTAATACTAAACAAGAGATAAAATAGAAAGTTTCCGTTTTGTATTACCAGAAATTCAGCCTGAAGGCACCACGATAAAAGAACAGAGGAGGAGGCTTGGCTCGGGCTGGAGGTGCCGATGCACGGTCCTTCTGAGATGGTCTGCGCTGTGTGACAATGGATCACACGGCGCAGATCATCCTGGGGCCGCTTACAGCGACGCGCCCAGCTGGACAATGTGGGGGTAGCAGGGGAGAGTGAGGAAGTCGACCATGTCGTCCCCCGTAAGGATCCGACCGACAACCTCCCCCGCCAGTGCCCACTTGTTCCCCGGCTTGGCGTTGAGCGAGCGGCGCTGGACGCACTCACGGAGGATCCCGAGGACGAGGGGCTTGGTGATGGCCTTGCCATCAACCGTCTTCTGGTTGTGGCGGACCCACTGCCAGACTTGAGCGCGGGAGATCTCCGCTGTCGCAGCGTCCTCCATCTTGTTGTGGAGCGGGATGCACCCGCTGCCCCGGAGCCACGCCTCTGAGTAGACGAGCGAGACGTCAATGTTCTCCTCGAGACCTTGGTACGTGATCGGACCCTTGGGCACCTCGATGAGCTGCGCGGCAGTGGTGTCCTTGCCTGCCTCAGGGATCTTGGAGATCTGGTTGGGTGCTGGCATGTGCTCGTTGAACACATCGAGCGCAATCTTGACGAGGCCAGGGTGGGCGACCCACGTGCCATCGTGGCCGGCAACAGCTTCACGAGCCTTGTCCTCCCGCACGGCCGACATGAACTTCTCATTGAGAGCCGGGTCGTTCTTGACGGGGATCTGCGCAGCCATACCGCCCATGGCGTGGGCTCCACGACGATGACAAGTCCGGATGAGCAACTTGACGTAAGCGGCCATGAACGGTGTGGTCATGCCAACCGAGGAGCGGTCTGGGACAACAAACCCCGCGTGGTTGCGGAGCTTCTTGATGTACGAAAAGATGTAGTCCCAGCGACCACAGTTCAGCCCGGACGAGTGCTCGCGGAGCTCATAGAGAATCTCATCCATCTGGAAGACCGCGAGAATAGTCTCAATGAGGACGGTCGCACGAATGGAGCCACGAGGGATGCTCAGATATCCCTGTGCAGCGACAAACACATCGTTCCACAGCTTGGCCTCCAAGTGGTGCTCAAGCTTCGGAAGATAGAAGTATGGACCGGATCCGCGCTTGAGAAGCTCATGGGCATTGTGGAAGAAAAAGAGCCCAAAGTCGAAAAGCGAGCCCGACATGATTTGGTTGTTCACAAGCACGTGGGCCTCGTCAAGGTGCCAACCCCGAGGGCGAACGAGAAGCGTGGCAATCTGGTCCTTGAGGGCATACTTCTTGCCGGTCTGCGGCTGCACGTACGAAATCGTCTTGCGGACGGCGTCAAGCAGGTTGACCTGGCCATCCACCTGGTTGAACCAGGTCGGGGCCGTCGAGTCCTCGAAGTCGGCCATATAGCACTTGGCACCAGAATTGAGCGCATTGATCACCATCTTGCGGTCAACGGGACCAGTGATCTCGACACGGCGATCAGCGAGATCCGCAGGGATCGACGCGACCTTCCACTCGCCCTCGCGGATATACTTGGTTTCGGGGAGGAAATCTGGCAGCGCACCCGCATCTAGAGTCGCCTGACGCTTCACGCGCGCAGCGAGGAGCTCCTGGCGACGGTCCTCGAAGTTCACATGGAGGAACGCGAGGAAGCGAAGAGCTTCAGGCGTCAAAACGCGACGGAATGCATCGCTCACGTGGCCGAGAACGCGGACGTTGGTAGTAGGGATCGTCAGGTCGGCCATGGTTGGAGACGGCAAAGACGGAGCGGCGTCGAGGTGCGGGTCGGCGATGTCAGGGCAATCCGAAAGTGAGCGTTGGGGGCGTGCGGGCTCTGGGAGGGGGGGGTGTCTTGGAGCGGCGGCGGTGGCGGTGGCGAATGGTCAATCATCATCTTCACTTCGGCATCGTGCGCTGATACGACGCGACAAGATCTTCAACGGGGTGAGGAATTTTGACCAATCCTTGGTGACGATCGACCACAACAAAGCGTCCCAGCTGACGTCGTGGGTGTCATCCCCATACCCAGTCGTCCGCCAAGACCTGGACTTTGTAAGTGGACGGGAGGGGACGGATGTGGTTTCTGAGGTAGTGGACGGGACTAGGGGTCAGCGGACGTCGGTTCTATTCCGTCGATGAAGCCTTCGTCACACACTCGTCGACCTTACCGCCTTCCTTTCACACCGTAACAGCACATGGCTACATTTCTTCAACACAAGACGAGCACATCACAAGCGCCCCGAGGTCAGGCCGTAGGGCTTGAGGGACGTCTTGGACTGCCGCTCAAAGACCCGGAGGGCCTCGGCGTAGGAGCGCGAGATGTCGATTGCGAGCTTGAGCTGCACGACGTCCTTGGCCTCCTCGATCTGCGTGATGATCGCCGCAAACGACGGTCGCTGCCCAGGGTCCACCGCCCAACATGTCTTCATGATGCGCTGAAGCGTCTCGGGGATGTGGTCAAGGAGTTGCGGGCGGAGCTCCTCGTGGGCGACCATGTACGCGAGATTGATCGGATCCTGGTCGAGGTAGGGCTTCTTGAAGCAGAAGAGCTCCCTGTCCATGGCGTCGGTCAGTCTGGGGCAATCCACTAGTGGCCCGCACGCACGCCTGCAAGGACCTACCACAGCACGATCCCGTACGAGTAAATGTCGATCTTCTCGGAGTAATCCTCACCGCGGAACACCTCGGGGGCCAGCCACCGGGGGGTTCCGCACATGGTCTGCGCATTGGCATTTGGCTGGAGACTCCGCGAGAGGCCAAAGTCGCTGAGCTTGCACTTGAACGACTCGGTGATGAGTAGATTTTCCGCCTGTACAGTGACGGAGAATGAAAGATGTCGATCAAGGCCAGTCTCATTCGACGGCCCCGTACCGTACCTTGATGTCGCGGTGAAGGACGATGGGGTCGAGCCCATGAAGGTAGGCGCAGGCCTTGGCACAGCCCAGTGCAATCTCGAGCGTGAGCCCCCACGTGACGTTGATCTTCTTGCTCTGCGCGAGGTGGAGGAGGTCGACAACGGAGCCCGCGCAGAGCTCGGTCAGGAGGCAAAAGTTGGGCGGCTCGATGACCGCCCCGAGGAATTGGACAATGTTTGGGTGCGTGAGGATCGAGAGGATGTTGAGCTCATTCTGAAAGTCGGTGAGGGTCTTGCGGTTTTGCTGGTCTTGCTGCGCGAGGAGCTGCTTGAGGGCGATGCGCTTGCCCTTGTAGTGGGCCTTGTACACGACGCCAAAGTTGCCCATGCCAATGCGGTCCCCGATCTCGATCTCAGCAAAGGGGACATTGTAACCGAAGAAGAGCGCGTGGTCGATCATCCGCGAGTCGGTGATCGGATTGACCTTGCGCGATTGATTCGAGAGCGCGACGTAGACGAGCGTCCCCGACTGGATCGTCGCCTGGAAGTGGTGCGTCTCCGGGGACACGGTGACGGGCTGCCGGGACAGGACCTTGCCCATGGCCTCCCGACTGCCGCCGCCTCCCACCGCCGTGCCAGCGTCAAGACGTGTGCCCGCCGCCGGTCGTCGGTGTCGCGTTCCTCCGACACAACGAGGCAGCGGCGCAAGGGAAAACCGCATAAATATATTTCGCTACGACTGCCGCCTTGTCTTATTCTCTATGAGGTGGTCGTGGTCGTGAAAGGGGGGGTGTCCGGGCCTCAGGGATCGGCCGAGCACAAGAGCGCGACGCCCCGGAGCGTCCAGTGGAGCGGTCGGTGGTCCCGGGACGACAGTGTCACGGAGAAGATGTAGTAGCGGTCGGTCCGGAGCCCGTATCGGTAGCACGGCGCTTCGTAGCCCCCGTAGGGCCCGTAGTCATTCGTGCGGTTCTTCTTCTGGGCCTTGGTCGTTGCCGTGACAAAGACCACGGGCAGCGGGGCAAAGAGCCGCTTGGGCTCGGCCTCGACGAGCGTGCCCTCGGTCTTGTTCCACGCGGCGCCATCGAGGAGCAGCCCGTGGATCAGGAGCCCATCCCGCGGGGGCTGCTTGATCTGCTCGAGGCGATCGTAGTCGGTGACCTCGCTGTGGTAGACGACGTCGTCGAGGGCCCAGCGGTCGCTCGCGTGGTGGCGGGTGACCTCCTGGCGCATGGCCGTGAGGAAGCCCTGAGGGTTGGCAAAGCCTGCGAGCCAAAAGCTGTGTGGGCGCCCGCGGTCCAACCAGCTCCGGAGCTGCGTCGTCCGATCCGCGAGTCCCGTAAACCAGAGCCCGAGCGTCGACGCGAGCCACGAGATCTCCTCCCCGGACGGCCGGTGAACCCACTGCGGGGGCACGCGGCCGTCAAAGAGCGCGTGGATCGTCGTCCGGATCGCCGGTGTGAGCGCGAGCTCCCCGAGGATGGCCCGCTGCGTGTCGGCGAGTGTCCGGCGGACGACCTGCAGCACGTGCTGAAGCCGCTGGAGCTCCTGCAGGAGGAAGATGTTGAGCGGGACCTCGACGCCCCCGAGGCGCGTGCGAAGGATCTGCATGCACTCGTCCTCGTCGAAGCCCTCGGGGAGCGCCCCGACGAGCTCGTGGCTCTTGCGGAGGACCACGTCCTCGCGGGTCTCGCCCCGGGCCGACGCCTGGTCCGTCGGGAGGGTCTCGAGGATCGTCCCCAGGAGCGACGCGACCTCCTTCACGCGGTACGTGAGGTCCGCGTTCGGGTGGAGCCCAAAGATCTCAGGCGAGTCCACGGTCGGAAACGAGCCGATGAAGCGGTGGTACTCGTCGAGCTCGTTGCCCGTGGGGATGCTGAAGTTGAAGAGCCCCGCTGGGGCCGACGAGGACCCACCACCCCCCGCGCTTGCCTTGCCCCCCGACGCGCTCATCGGACCCATCCCGACCGGCGTCTCGGGCGTGAACGTGAATCCCGCGCTGAGGATCCCCGGGGTCAGCCACGCCTCGCAGTAGGCCTTGAAGAGCCGGCGATCCATCTCATCCGTGATTCGCCCGCCGTAGTGGACCTCGGCGACCATGTACTGGATCGTCGTCCACGACGGCGCCGACGTGTACAAGTGACGCTCGAGGAAGCTGATGGCCGCGCTGAGGTCCCCGGTGTTAAACTCGTACGGGACCCCAAAGCCCAGGGGCCCAAACTTGCGACGCTCTTGGACGACCGAGTGGAGAAAGCAAAACGCATAGAGCAGCGTCCGCCACGTCGGGGTCTCGAGGCGGTCGAGCTTGTCCTGGTCGACGAGCACTGTGTACGAGCGGAGCATCCCCGCGCGGAGCCCCGCGGGGGGCTCGTTCGTGACCTTCATCGCCCGCTGGAGGAGGGCGATGGGGAACGCCGGGTGGGGCTCGGCCGTGAGGAAGAGCCGGAACTCGGGTGACGCCGTCTCTCGGAGCTTGGCGAGGGTGTCGTCCAGGGTCTCCATGTACGCGAGGCCGAGGTGGCAGTTCTGCAGGAGCACCCACGAGCCATTGAGAATGGCCGCGTGGATGGCCCGCGCGGCGACGACGTCCTGCCCCTCGCCCATGGAGATGCACGCCAGCGTCTGGCGCTTCTTGCGGGCAAAGAACTCGATGCTCTCGGTCGGATCCGCGCCGGCCGAGAGCAGGTAGAGGACGGGCGTCTCGGGCTGCATCTCCTGGAACACGCTCTCGACTGTATCCGTCACGGGCTCGATGTACCGCGGGCCAAGAGCCGGGAGCTTGCCGCTGGGCGGGGTCTCGACAGCTTCGAGGGCCTGGATGAAGTCCCGCACGGCCGGGAGCGTCCGGTCCTCGCGGAGGCAGCGGATGAGCACGAGCCGGTGAAAGTGCAGGTTCGCGGTCATCATCCGGGGGTCAAACAGGATCCCCTCATAGTCGGGCACGGGCTGCCGCTCGGGCTCATTGTCCTCGTACCACCGCCGCCACTGGGCCTCGCTGCGCTCGAGGTCTGTGAGGAGGTTCTTGAAGTGGGGCTTGTCGGTCGCGAGCTGCACGGCGTTGAGCCACGCAGCGTTGGTCATCCACCCAAAGGGCTTGGGCTGGTCGCTCGAGAGCTTGCGGGCAGCCCCGGCCTTGAGGAGGAGCGTGACGTCCCCGGGAGCGATGCTCTCGGCGGTCACGAGGATCTTGAGCGCGGTCACCAGCACGAACGCGAGCTTGTCCCGCTCGTAGAGGCCCCGGTTGATGTACCGGTAGACGAGGTACGTCAGCGTCTCGATGATGTGGCTCACGCGCTTGGAGGTCAGCGTTGCCTTCTCCGAGACATCGATGGCCCGCCGGAAGAGCACGAGGAACTGGTCGAGGGACGTCTGGTACATGACATTGACGGTCGCAAAGTCGACGATCCCAAAGTACAAGACCGAGCCCCGGGTCGCGACCGGGCGGTAGTGCTCGCGCTTCTCGTCAATGCCCCGCTTCATGTCCTCGGCCGCGACGATCTTGTCGTTGACCTCGGTGGCCTTGATCTTGGTCTCGGCGAGGACCGTGATGAGCTCGAGGTCGTCGAGGAGGTTCCCCGTGTTGGCCGACAGGCGGTCGAGGAGCAGCGCATCGAGCGCCACGAGGGCCTTGGTGTTGGCGTTGAGCTCCTGCTGCACGCGGAGGAGCTGGTCCTCAAGAGAGCGCTGCTCCTTCTGGATCACCCGCGCGAGGAGCTGCTCCTCGAGACCCTTTTGCGTGACGGTGAAGTCGACGACCATGGCCCGGGCCTGGAGCTCGGGAGAAAAGTGCGGGTTCGGGAGGCGCGTCGTCAGGTATAGTGCAAAGTCATCGTGGTACTCGATGACCCGGTCGAGGATCGTCACGAAGCGGGCCTTGGCCTTGATGACAAAGTTCTTGTCCAGCACCGGGTGGAGCATCGGGTCGACATCCTGGTCCACGCCGTCGAGAATCAGGGCCTTACCCTCGCTCACGCAAAACTCGAGGTGGTCCCGAAGCTTGGGGCTCGTGCTCGGGACGATCCCCGACGGTGGGAGCCGCTGAGCCTCGCGCTGCAACACCCACGCCAGGGCCTGGCCCTGGGGGTCGATGAGCAAGGGGAAGCGCGACGCTCGGGCGACGAGGATGCCATTCTGGATCGACAGTGGATCCGACGGGAGCCCCTGCAGACTCCAGTCGCTGATGGTCCCCGCATCCGCCAAGAAGCTGTCGAATGTCAGGTCCACCGTCCGGGGGATGTGCCGCTGGCTGAGCTCCTGGGGGAGGCGTTTCTGCATGAGCAGCTCTCGGAAGTCCCGATTAAAGGGCCCGCAGTAGCTCAGAAACGCCGCGGCGAGGGCCGCGTCGCCAATGAGATGGGCCTTGCGCTCGACAAAGCGATTCGAATCCTCCGTCCAACGTTTACGTTCACCGCTGAGGCCATTGATCAACGCCGTCGCTTGCTCCATCTTCTTCTTGGTCGCGTGCGCATACTCCTCGACCTTAGCCTTCTCCTCCATTTGCGCCTGGAAGTCCTCTTGGAGCCGGGTCAGCACGCCCTGACACCGCTGGAGCTTCTCCTCCGAGGCCTGGAGGCTCGCCTGCGCGGCCTCGAACTTACCCTCGGCGATGCGCAATGCCTCGAGCTTGGGCTTGACCACCTTGGAGGCCTCGTGGTACATCATCATGGCCTTGACCCAGCAAAAGAGCCCCTCGGCGGCCTTGGAGGCGTTCTTGGCCACGGGGGCCGTGAAGCCCTCGAGCTCCATGTACGGCATCATCAGCTCCATCGTCTCCTCGTTGATGTTGTCCTTATGGTACTTGGAAAAGTGGAAAATGTTCTGGAGGAAGCGCGTGTCCGCCAACATGCCCGTGCGGATGACCTGGAACGAGTCCAGGACAAAGTCCAATGTCTTCTTGTCCTTCCCGACCCCGAGGGTCACGCTCGCCTTCTCGACTTTAAGAATCGGGCACATCTGGAGGATGGCCACGCAGTCAAAGATGAGCTTGATGATGTCCCCTGGCTTGGCCAGCTTTTTGAGTTCGTTGAGGTCATTGGGCTTGATGCTGCTCACGGCCCGCTCGGCCTCGTCGAGGAACGGTTGGGCCTTTTGCAGGTCCTCCTCGGCATCGCTCTTTTCCTGGTAGATGACGGCGGCATCCGCGAGACACTGCTCCTTGATCTTTTGCACTATGTCGTTCTCCTTCTTGGCCTCGAGGCTCTTGATCTGGAGCGTCTCCAGCATCTTGTTGGCGGCGGTCTCGGCGACCACCAGCTTGGCCTCTTCCTCCTTGAGAATGCCCTTCATCTTTTCGACATCTTGCGCGCCCTGGATGAGTTTCTGGAGACCGATGAGAATGGCGCTCTCGTTCTTGTGGATCTCGCGCAGCTTCTCGCCATAGATCGTCATGTAGGTCGTGAGGAAGTGCAAAAACGACCGCGGGGTCTGGAAGACATGTCGGCGCATCTTGGCAAAGTACTCGCCGCAGAGATCGACGACGACTTGGTGGATGCGGCCCATCTGCGTGATCAGGGACTCCTTCACGGCCGCGGGCGACTCGATCGTGAAGCTCTCCAAGTACCCGTGGCTCACAGCCACCAGTGCGTCCTCGGGCCACGGCAGGAACCAGTCGATGGTGCATCCGCTGATGAGGTTGGGAAACTCCCGACAGCGATCCACAAAACTCTTGCTCACGGGCGAGAGGCAGAGAACGAGGTGGAGATTCCGGCGAACCCGCTCGAGGAAGAAGCGGATGAGGTTGTCGATCGTGTCGGCGCGCTCGGGGTGGGCTTTCTGCATCGGCCCACGGAGATCGCTCGCAAGAACTGTCAACTCGTCCCGGGGGAAGAGCCCGGGGATCTCGCCCGTGGCCAGGAACGAGTTGATCTGCTCGAGGAACGAGTCGTCCTTGATCTCGGCCTCGGTGATCAGGAACGTCACGCCCTTGCCCACCTGACCCGCGATCTTGAATAGTGCCCGAAAGTCATCGAGGAAGGAGGTGAGGTTGTACGCCTTGGTGATCTGGATCTGGAAGAGCTGATAGCCCGCAAGGATCGACGCCAGTCTCGCCAGGGACTGCTTCCCAGACCCCCCAACCCCGACGAGCATCATGTTGTTCTGTGCCATCCCCAGGACACGCGAGATCCGCACGAGGTGAAGCAGCGCCTCGTCAAAGAGGATCAACTGCAGCTTCTTTGCCGGATTGTCCTTGTTGAACTGCCCAACGAGGGCCTCTGCTCGTGTCCGAACCGCCTGCAAGCTCGTGGCGGGCTCATAGATCTTCGGGGCCTCACTGACGAGCTCACCGTATTCGTCGACTTCCGCTTCACGTAAGAAGTCCACAAAGACCGCCGGGCCACTCGCGGCTGCGGCGGCGTTTGATGTCGATGAGGAGCTTGCGGTCGTGTCCGTTTTGTCCTTTGTGGTGTTGCCTGTGACGACCTTGAGCAGCACCGAGTCGGCAATGACCGTCGCCTCGTGCTGAAATCGCTGCTTATCTTCATTGGAGATGAGTCGGTCGCTGAATACCCGCTCGCTTTCATGGCGCCAGAGCCGCACGAGGATACGCTCGTGGGTGATGCAGTCGACGGGCGGGCGGAGTATCCCCTGGAACGAGCGACTGAGCTCCCGCATGCCAAAGAAATAGTGAAACTTCTGTGGCGTCGGGAGCATCGTCTTTCGCATCCACTGCCAGAGTTGAATGGACGCCGCTGCGAGGCGATGCGCGACCTCCTGGATGGCCTTCTTGTTGGCATTTTCAATCTCCGCGAAGCGATGCCGCGTCATTTGACCATAGATCGCCTCGACGACGTCATTCGACGGCGGCAGGAGGTTGAGGATCACAAAGTGCCTCTTGAGGCGATTGGGGATGTCGTTCTTCCCGCCCTTGGGGTGCGACATGGCCGCCAGGTACCGAACGTCCTCGATGACCTTGAGGTCCCCACGCTTGTCCTTGTCCAGAAAGCACAGGCTGCTCGTCTCGATGAGCTGACGGACCACCTCCAGCGTGGGCTGGTCACCCCAGGCATTCGGCGCCGGCATGCTGAGATCGTCGAGGAAGAAGGTGAGCTTCTTCCCGTTGGAGGGCCCAAAGGTCTTGCCCCCGCGCTTGTCGAGCTCCGCCTCGATGATCCCCTGGCAGGCCCCGGGGGCGGTCGTCCCCGAGAGGATCACCTGCTTGAACAGCAGGTCCTCGTTGTTCCGGTGGGTCTCGAAGAAGAGCCGCCCGATCGTGGACTTGCCCGTGCCGGTCTCCCCGACGAGCATCACGGGGATGCCGTGGCCGTGGAGGTGCTCGAGCAGGTACAGCGAGCGCGTCGTGTCCGTGGTCGGGATGATGAGACTGGCGACGTTGGCGGTGCCGTCCTTGATCCCCGCCAGACCGGACCCGGCATCCCCATTGGCCCCGTGTCCCGCGCCGCCCTCCTGCGCCCATCGCTCCCACTCGAGGGTCGACGGGTGGAGGAAGAAATCAAAGATCGTCGCGCCCTTGTCGCTCGGCATCAATGACGATCTCGACAGCAGCAACTCGTGGAGACGGACCCGGTCGTCGCCGTCGAGGATGCCCCCGACCGTCCACGCCAGCGCGAAGAGGAAGATCCGCTCGAGCTCGACCTCCAAGTCCGCGATGGCCTCGCTCAGCTCGCACTTGGGCAGCATGCTCTGCAAGAGGAACAGGCAGCTCTGCATGAGGGCGACGCGGGGCACCGCGATGACCGGGCGGCAATTCCGAGCGAGGAATGCGAAGAGCGGAGTCGCGTTGCTTCCCCCGCCGCCACCGCCACCGCTGACGATGGCCTGGACGCACCGCTGGAGGACGTCCCGCTGCTGGTCGGGGCGGGGGACGAGCCAGCCCCGGACGACCGGTTCCCAGTCGAGATCCGAGTCGCTAACGTAGATGATGCCCGCCCGGGAGACGGTCGCGGGCGAGGCATTCCGAAGATCCTCGACCTCGAACATGAGCTTGCAGTTATCCGTCATCGGGATGCGGTCGCCGTTGGCCAGCGTGAGGATCTTGTTATCGTCGAGGACCGTGTTAAGGTTCTCGATCCAGATCGCATCCACGGGGCCATCGCACACGATCCACGTGACGTCCTTACGCGTGCGGTCGTTAAACTTGGACCAGATCGACGCGAAGACCCCATCGACCCACTCCCCCGAGAGCTTGTCGGTCTCGCCAAACATCTCCTCGGGGCGGATGGCCTTGGGGTTCATGCGGACCTGCTTGTGGGGGGTCTTGGTGTGGCCGCTGAGGGCCGATTGCAGTGTCCGGAAGATCTCCGACTTGCCCGAGCCCGCGGGGCCGACGACGATGATCCCATGGCGGACGATCGTGGTCTCGTAAAACTGCAGGACCTTGGCCGTCCACGTCGGGTGGGCGATGCGGTTGTTCTTCTGGAGCACCTGCTGGAGGACCCGGGAGATCTCGGCGTGCTTGACCGCGGGCTGCGTGTCGACGCCGGGGAAGATGTCCTTGAGGAGCGAGAGGAAGATGGGGATGTCCTGGGCCACGAGCTTGGACAGGTTCATGTCCCGAAGGGTCGTCATCAGGAGGAGCTCCTCGTTGGCCATGAGCTGGTCCCGCTTCGTGGCCCCCGCCGTGCGGAGCACGGACAGGATATTGCGCAGGCCAAAGTCGTAGTGACGTTGCTTGGAGAGCTGCTCCTCGCAGATCCCATACAGCGTCTTGAACTTGCGGGCGAGCTCGGCAAACGCATCGTAGCCGACCGAGCAGAGCTTGACCTTGATGATGATCTCCCTGTCCGGGACCATCATCGACACGCCCCGGAAGAGCGCCTTGAGGTTCTCCGGGAGCTCCTGTCGGCCCTGGTACCCGGGGTTCATCGTAATGAAGTAGGCCACGTCCGGGTGCAAGGCAATCGCCTGCGGGTCCCCCGGGAACGTGAAGGTCGCGGCAACGAGCCGCTTCGCATTGGTGATCGCGAGCACTTGCTGTGCGACCACGGACAGCACGGGCAGCTCGATGCGGTTAAACTCATCGAAGCACCCCCAAAGGCCACCCTGGCACAGGCCCTTGAAGATCTTGGCCATGTCCGAGTACCGCTGCTGATCCGTGCAGTTGGTGACGATCACGAAGACCCCGAGGCTCCGTCCTAGGTCCTTGACGGTCTCGGTCTTGCCGGTCCCCGCGGGTCCCGCCGGGGCGCCCCCGAGGTGCATCCCCAACGCTTGACTGAGCGTGATATAAGCGCGATCTGTCAGTGGCGTGATCACCAGTCGCTCCTTGCAGCCCAGGTACTCAAAGGCATACTTGAACTCGACGTCGCAGATCGAGATGAGACAGGCACCATCGGCGCCGACCATGTCCTGCGCCGGGGCCGGTCGCCAGTAGAAACGTGCCTGCTTGAGCCATTCAAAGTCGTTGGCATCGGAGATTTTCTTCTCCTTGTACAGTCGGCAGAGTTCGGCGAAGCAGTCGCGTTGATGGACTTGGATCGTGATCAGCGTCTCGACCTTGGTCCGGGTCATCTTGGTGCCGAGGTCCGTCAGACACCACGACGACAACTCCGACAGCATGGTCGAGTGCCGCTTGGATGTCGCCGTCATGATCCCCTTGGTCGTCCGGCACTTGGTCAGTGCCTCTTGGCACTCGGCTGTCCAGCTCAACTGGATCCCCAGGAGGGCGAATTGCCCGCAGTACTTCAGCACAAACTCCCGGAGGGAGCCACCAGTATTGCATTCCGCTGCGGCCTGACGGCAGATGGTCTTCATCGTCCGACGCATCTCTCGTTCTAGAGCCCCCAGCCAGTCCTCGATGTTTCCATCCGCCAGCACCGGTGATGTCAGGGTGATGACCTCCTCATCGCTCCCGACGATCGACTTGAGCTTGAGGACCTTGCGTTTGTCCCCTCCTGTCTTGGTATCGTGAACCACCTGGTCGATGGAGTCAAAGATCTTCTCGTAGTACTGTTGAACACTGGTCGGATCCGAGCCCCTCGACAGGATGAGCAAGAGTAACGGGTTCGAGACGAAATAGAACCGAGGAAACTTCTTCCGCTTTTGCTCCAAGTAGCCCTCGAGCGATTTCTGACACTTCTCCAGCTCGCCAAACAGAATTGGCAATGTGCTTCGGAGAAGTTCATTCGAACAGCACCCTACGACGGAACCGATCTCGGAGGCCTTGGTCATGATCTTGATCCAATCTTTGTCGATCTTTGCAAATTTTTTCGCCTCGAGTGGCATTTGCTTGGCGATATCCCCACCGGTGAACACCGACTCCAATGACATCCACAACGTCTGCACCTTGACCCAGAGCTCTAGAATATCCGCTGTGTCAGAGAGCTGGGCCAGCTTGGATTGGACGTGATCCTTGAAATACACAACATGCCGCATGCTCAACATGGCCTGGAGTTGAAGTTGACTCTCCTCGAGATCTTCGATGATCATGCCGTAGCCCTTCAGAACAGGAACGTTCCGCGACCGCCATTCGCCAAACTCAAACGAGGTCCCTGCCCACCGTTCTTTGATGTCGCGGATCTTGTTTTCAATCTGAAGTTGCTTCTGCGCGCTCTCGCAGATGTATTCGACGTCTTCTTTCCAAGTCAGCAATTTGGCATCCAAGACATCTTGAAATTTGAATGTTTCGCTTTCCACTGCCAACGTACGACCACATATCTGCATGACATCATCCCAGTGACGTTGTTTGATGCTCTCTCGGGACAATTCTTTCATCAATGGAAGAATCTCCAAGAACTCGTTGATATCTTTCCGAAGGATGTGGTATGCCTCCCATTCGCACAACTTTTTGGGCAACTTCTTGCATCGCAGGTCAAAAGCACCAAACGCTTCGGACATTCGAGTGATCGTTGTGGCCACTTGGCTCCACGGGACCGATTTGAACTCTTCCATCGTATTCACTACGTCCATGTAGAGCCCATAGAGCTGATCCAAGAGGAGGAGCTCCTTTTTCGTCCGTGTCAATTCGGGGTACTCCGTTGGGCGCATCCCAAACAGTTCTTCGCCGGCTGTGTACACCTCGAGCTTTCGTTCACGAATCAAAATGAGGTCCTTGAATCTCTTGAGGCGCTCAACGGCTTCAGCTGGAAGCAAGCCCGAGACCATCGGACCATGATCATTATAATCACAGCGGAACTGAAGGACATCCACTTGAAAGTCTTTGACGTCTTTAATGAGCTGTTTCTTGAAAATGCCTTGGACATCAGACAGGTTATCGGTGACTTCCTCCGCGTAGTCCACAAGTTTACGCCACGAGCTCCGAATTACTGATTTCTGATCCATCTCATCTTTATCCATGTAGCCGCCAGGCAAATAGTGCTCGAGCATCTCGTACATATCTGTTATGGGATTGATCTCCATCTCAATTGCCGATTCTCGTTCTCGAATTTCTTTGAGAACACCCATGACAAAGCGGAGAGTGTCCAACGAGTCAACGACGGTGTTGAGCTTCGTGGTTGTTATCCGAATATAATCCATCAGGTTGGTTAGCGCAGCCTTTGCTTGTTGATGAACCCGGTCGGAATATTGGACCTTCCACTGCCGACATTCATTTCGGAGTTGCAGTTTGAGATTTTTCGTGTTGAGAGAGAGCACGGCAATATTGTGTACTGGTGCAATGTGGTTGATTTCGGCTTCTATTGTCATGAAGTGTTTGAGTTCATTTTCAAAATCCTGAATTGATGGATTTCGCTTCATGAATTGGTTGTAGCGGAACTCCATATCCTCTTTCCAGAGCCAGTCGTATTTCTTAAATGTCGTGAGGTACTCATGCACCTGGTTCTTTGTCCCATGCAGCGCACCAGTGAGAAGAATCGCGACCTTGATGATTTCTGTGTCGCATCCAAGCTTCTCGAATAGACTGACCCGTGCGGTCTCGGGGTAGATTTCGCGCTGGCCCCATTCGTATAGGCTCTTTGAGCATTTCAAAACCGCGACGGCGGACCGATTGATTGCCTTTTGGATGTCATCCAGCGATGGACTCAGGCGAACGCTGGGAACAGATAGTTGCACATCGACTTCGAAGAACGGTCGTTCCAGAAACAAAAATCCCGTTCCTGCTTTCGAACATACACGCTTCTTGATTGCATCTAAAGAAGATTTTGTACAGTTCAGCAACGCTCTGTAAAACAAACCCTTGTAATACTGGTGAAATGTGTGGATAGCTTCAGGATCGCAAGTTATTTTCTCGGGCAACTGCCCGGCGGCTCCAATTCCAGTTCCCTCGAGAGTGTACTCTCCAATCAACGCAAGCACGTCTTCCACGGCATTTTCTATTTCGACGTTCTTGGCGGCAAGTAAAGTGGTCACGCTGGCGACATGCTTTTCCTGCATACGCACAAAATCGTCCAGCGCAAAGGACTGATCGGTAGGTAAGTGAACGAGCGAAGCCTTTGCGACTACTTTGAGGTTCTTCTCAATCCGATTCTCAATAATGTCGTAGACATTGTTAATGAGCTCCTCAAGACGCTGAAGACCAAAATGCACCTGGAGCTTGTAGGAGTCGATGTTCATGCTTGTCCAAGTCAACGTGACCATCCCTGGTCGGAGTTTCTGCTGCAAGTCTTCGAGATGAGGACGCAAAAGATGCGCTGTCACCGGGATGATCTTGGATGTCACCCGATCGTACTCCTTCAAAGTGTATGAGAGATCATTGTAATACATCTTGAATTTGTCTTCCTGGAGCATCACCATTTTGGCATTCTCCGGGACCTCAATACCCATCCGATCGAGGCACTTTGCTTCACGAATCAGCTGAAGGATCTCCTTGTCAAAGTTGACGTACAGTTTGCCCGACTCAGGGTGACGGATAATCAACGTCGCATGGAGCCCCGCCTTTGCCGTCTCGACTGCCCGACACCAGGCTTCATACCAGAGGTACTCGAATGCGACGAGCGTGCGGGCGACCTTGTTGTAGGTCTTGATAATCTTTTTCGAGTCTTTTGTCGAAAGCACCGTCGGATTGCTCTCAAATTTCCGCATGGGCTCCTCAATGCGCCGCAGCAGGTGGCGTGACCAGAGGATGTTTCCAGCGACGGGGGGTAAATTTCGCGCGATCGGTGGGTCATGTCGATATCGCTCGTAAATATCCTGCACGTTGGTGAGATCGAGACCGTAGTTATGAAAGATGACCGTGAACTTGGAGTCAAGGTCCGATCGGAGGCTTTCCCGTTGCAGGATCGACTGAAACTGCTTGAGAAGATTAAGAGACTGCTCAATGCTGGTGATCGAGTCGAAGCTCACGTTAATAAACTGCTGTAACGAAGCCTCGAGGTCCGAGATTTGAATGTTGAATTCAACATAGTCGCGATCAAACTTGTTGTTGTGGTAGTCAAGGAGATCGTGCTTGTTGCTCTGGAATTCGTGGATGATCGTGTTGAACGATTGTAGAAGCGTGTCCATGCCCTCGAGTGAGTGCTGCGAGAGCGAGCGGAACTGGTGGATCGTACTGAACATGTCGATAAGCTTCACAACCCGCCGGCAGAAAAGATCGAATTTCCCAAAGATCTGCGTCTCGCTGAAGTCGAACTGCTTGCCCTTGGGCATGGTCAGGAGCTTGTCCTTGGTCAGTCGATATTGCTCCTGGTATGCTTCGTTGAGCTTGAGGCATGCCTCGAGCTCGACAAGCAGTGCCTCTGGGTCCTTATCCCAGATTGCCTCCGGGGGCTCCTTGCCCAGAAGACTTCGCTTGCAGAGGGTGATCATCTGATTAGTGATCTTCATGAATAGCTTGGTCATCCGCTCGGTTGTGTTGTAGTAGCGGGCGATCGTGTGGATCATCTTAACCGAGTTCATGAGCGCTGGGAGGGCATCGACGACCGATGTAGGAGTCCCCGAGTAGAGCGGCTCGATGAAGCGCTCGAGCGTCGCGAGGTACTTGACGTTGTCCTTGGCCTCGTTAGACGCCTCGGTGATGTTGGTGTCGATCTGCTTCCACTGGCGCAGGAGCCCGACAATATTGAGCTTGTCGAGGGAGCCATCCTGGAGCTTGGACACGACGTTAAGCACGCCCGTCACCATCTTGCACTCCTTGGTCTTGAGCTGCTCGGTGATCCCCATGAGCCGCTGTAGGCGACGTTTCCAATACTCGAGCTCCGTGTCCGGTCCGGCGTCATGGGATTCCCAGCGGCCCTGGTCGTGGTCCTCTAGGTACGCCTCGGTCTGCTTGCACCAATCCTGCAGAAGGTCGACGAAATGAAGGATCGCGCTGTCGTCACCCGAGAGCCGCGAGAGGCTCCGTGAGTCGTTGGGATCGTAACGCTTGTCGGGTTTGCGGAGGTCGAGACCCGTGGTCATGGCTTTGAGGTTTTCCTGGATGTCGGTGACAAAGCCCCGAAGGCCGTGGAGGAACTCGTTGCGGGACTCGGCGTCCGCCTGGCCCCACTCGGCATCTTCGCGGTTCCCGAGGAGCGGTAGGAAGAGTTGCGACAGCGCCGTCTCAATCGATAGGAGCACCGACGGGTCCAGCACACCGTAGACGAGCAGGTGGTCGTTGGCAACAGCGGGATCCACGACGTACATAGCGGCCGTGGACGAGCTCTCAAGAGTCGTCGTCGCCGCGACGGTCTCAGGGCCGACGGTCCCATTCCCGGTTCCGGCTGCGTTCGCCATGGTCGTGTCGGGGCGTTCGCGGGGGATCTTGGCGAAGAAGACCGCGCGACCCCGCAGTGGCTCCTCGAGACCGTCGGTGATGAAGAGCTCCTTCCGGGTCGCGGCAGCGCTCTCCGTGCTGCTGGCACTGGCGCTGGTGCTGGCGGCGCCATCGTCGTCCCCGGACCGCGGCTGATAGTAAAAGAAGATCTTGCGGGGGCCATCGGGTCGGAAAAAGGTCGCCAGGCGATCCATATTTCGGTTGGTCTTCATGAGCTCCTCGACCTGGGCCTCATCCGAGAACCCGAGGCCGATCTGCAGGCGCTGGACGATCCAACGGTGGCGCGCCTGGAACGCCATGACCCTCGAGATGCGGGAGGGGAGGACCCGCGGGGGTCGACGCCGCGGTCAGTCGACGGCGCGCCCTTTCAATGAGGTCCTCGTGTGCATTGGTCTTTTGGGGACGTCGATTGTCAATGCCCAAGTGTCGCTTCGGGTCCGCACCGTCCCACAACGAGCTGTGAGACAGGTTCTGGGGCGCTGGGGCAAACGTCATTTTGGGATGGCCACTTTCTCAAAACCAAAAGAAGCGAATTGGAAATAACAATACGCCAGGTGTTTTAGGAGAAACGAGGAATTTTAATAAGTCGCCGATATTTCTCCTAAGCCACCTGGATTGAGGAAATTTGAACTTGAGGCGAACTGCCAAAACGCCCCTCGAAACTCCAGAGCTCGCATCCGTTCGCCACGTGAGGGACGCCCATTTACCATCTCGATCGATCATGGGCAAGGGCAGCGGTAGCGGTGGTTTCTACGCGGTGGCCACAGGGCGCGAGGTCGGGGTCTACCGCACGTGGGCCGAGGCCGAGGCCCAAGTGAAGGGCTTCTCCGGGGCCAAGTTCAAGAAGTTCCCGACCGAGGCCGAGGCGAAGGCGTTCGCTGGGCAGACACCAACCGTTGACGATGCCACGTCAACCACGGCGCCGACGACGAGCCTCAAGCGGCCGCGAATCGATGATGCCGCTGTTGCCACAGTGACCGCCCCTGGTCCGAAGCGTCTCCAGCAGTCGACCCCAACCTCCGGGTCCACGTCAACGTTCTATGTCGTCGCTGAGGGCCACGCCACGGGAGTCTTCACTCGGTGGCCGGAGGTCCTCCAGCGCACAGAGGGTTATGACCGTCCCGTGTTTCGCAAGTTCTCGACCCGCGAGGCCGCTGAGGCGTATCTCTCGGGGTACTCACGCGCACAGGAAAAGGTCAAGACGACTGCCGCCAAGCCCCGCACGACAAAAGCGGTCAAGCCCCCCAGTCACGCTCCTGCGCACGTGGACTCACCACTCTCAGACACCAACAGCGTCGCGAGTTCGACGGGCTCGAGTGGCTCCAGCACGACCCGACGCAAGTTTTGGTACGCCGTGGCCAAGGGTCGCAAGACTGGGGTCTTTGACTCGTGGGCCGAGGCCAAGGAGCACATTGATGGGCTCTACAGCGCCCGGTACAAGAAATTCGCCAACAAGGAGGACGCCGAAGCATTCGTCAAGAGCTACCACGACAGCGTCGGTCACCAGAGTGGCGACCCAGATCCCAAGCACCCTGACACGCTGGTTGCGTTCTGCGATGGCAGTGCCTTACAGAATGGACGGTTTGGCTGCCAGGCGGGCTACGCCTGTATCTTTCCCCACAACTCGTCGTGGAACATCGCCCAGAAGCTCGTCGAAGATCGCGCGACCAATAATCGCGCCGAGTACATGGCCGCGCTGGAGGGGCTGAAACGGGCGAATGCGGAGGATCCCACGGCCAAAAAGCCCCTCTACATCTTCTCGGACAGCATGCTGCTCATCCGATCGATGACAGAGTGGATCGGGAGCTGGCAAAAGAAGAACTGGATCAAGGCGGACGGAAATCCGGTGTTAAATCGCGATCTGCTGGAGCTCTTGGTCAAGGAACGTGGCGAGCGACGTGTCATCTGGCGTCACGTCAAGGCACATACAGGTCGTACCGACTGGCAGTCCAAGTGGAACGATGTTGCCGACAATGCTGCGAGAAACGCTGCTGCGGGATGGCAGCCCAATGCATCGGTGTCTTCGGCGTAGTCATATTAAGCTCCTGCCGAGGAACCCCCGTAAACAAGTACAGCAGCTTGTTTGAGACCGTGCTCGCAGTCCCTCGTTGTCAATGTGTCAAGGCACAGGAGATGCAACAGCAATGGTATCCCCGAGATCGTCCACCTCCTGATCGTACCGGAGTTGAGCATATTATCGACCATCTCAACTTTCGGTTTGTGATGACAAGGATACGTCATAGTGATGCGTGTGGCTTTGAAGTATGTCGTGTCGGAATGGACGACCGTATCTCAAGCACATGACGTCCATGGCCATCTTTATGCCCAACACCACACCACGTTGTGGGGGGTTCTATGTGCAGAGCCCCTATGCTCTCTCTTCCTCCATCTTGGCGGCATAGATGACAAACAAACGAAAAAGGATTCATATCGCGGAACTGCACATCCGATTCCTGGAAAAAAAATTACGAATCCAGCATGTTTTAAACATTCATGTCAGCTTGCAGTTGTGGCCTGCTGTTGTTATTCTACGAACGTTTGCAACAGGTGCCCTTGGTGGGTGTTTGAAACACCCTGTCGCGCCTGCCCGCGCCCGCCTACCACGCCGCCACCAGCTCTTTTCATCCCACCCACACACGACAACTCGCCAATCTTTTGCCACCACCACCACCACGGTCGCCGACTGCCGCCGACTGCCCCGCCGTTGGCTGCCGCTGCCCAACCCCCACACCGCCACACCCACACACTTCCAATCATGGCCACCACTGCCTTTGAGACGCGGGCCGCATTGGAGCAGGCCATCGACGCCTCGTCGACGCGCGTTCGGGATCTCCAGGACTGCGTGCGCAAGAGCGTGGGCGGCGTGACCCTCGAGCAGGTCGCCGAGGAGGTCAAGCGCCTCGTGGCCCTCCGCAAGGAGCTCCAACTCTGGCCCCAGGAGGACGAGCAGCAGCAACCCCCGGAGGCGCAGGCCGCGACCGACGCCAGCGCGGACAACCAAGCCACGTCCCCAACGGGCAGCAGCAACGGCGGCAAGAAGAAGAAGAACAAGAAAAAGAAGAAGAGCCCCAAGAGCGAGGACGGCGAGCCCACGGACAACCAGGTCGAGCACGAGGCCGCCGAGCCCGTGTCCGAAAACCAGGTCGAGGCCACCGCCGGTGCTGAGGACGAGGGGATCCCCCCGGAGCTGCTCGCCCGAGCTGCTGAACTCGAGGCGCAACTCTCGGAGGCCGACAACCGCATTGCGACTCTCGAGGGTGAGGTCGCTCGTCATCAGCGCTCGCTCCAGGCGCAGGAATTCTTGGATGAACAAGCGCGTCTGCTGGAGGAAGAGCGCGCCAAGAAGGCGGCCGAAGCCGCAAAGGTGGAGGCCACAAAGGAGGCGGCTAAGGCGGCCGAGCTTGCCAAGCAAGCCGCAGCGGAGGAGGCGGATGCGGCGAAGAAAAAGGCTGCGCACGAGGCCGTTGCTGCGAAAATCGCCGCGTTGGAGGCTAAGGCTGCTGAACAGGCGACACGGGAGGCCGAGAACACAAAGAGGACCGAACGTCTCTCGAATGAGATTGAACAATTGAAAGCGCTGTTGGAGGCGGATCGTAAGCAGATTGTGGACTTGAAGAGTGAAAACGAGTCCCTCAAAGAGGCTGAAGCGAAGCTCAACAGCATCAAGATGCAACTTGACGAAAGTGTCCAGGACCTCACGAAGAGCAATACGGGCTTGACCAAGAAGGTCAGCGATGCTGAGAAGACGGATCGTCTTTTGCGTGCTGAGATTGCGCGCTTGGAAACGTCGATCCGTGAGGCTCAAGAAGCTGTTCTCGAGGACAAGACCAACTTCTCCAAGCTCTGGAAGTCGCTTGATGAAGAAAAGGTGTGTAAGCTATGATGCGCGGGCTCTGGAGTATAAAACGTGACTGATCCATACTGAAACACTCGTTCTTAAGGCGGCCAACAAGGATCTGAAAGAGAAGAACAACAAGTTGGACACAGAGTTGAAGAACTTGCGTCTTGAGTCAGAGAAGGCTGAAAAAGACCGAACAGCCAAATCTGCTGCGCGTGTGGCGGAGCTGGAGCGACTGATCAGTTCTGCTTCTACGGAGAAGCTGGCGTTGGAAGAAACTCTGTCGAGCATTACTGAGTCGAAGAGCGCTCTTGAGTCGAAGATCGCGGAACTGGAGGTGAAGCTGCAAGAAACGTCGTCTCAGCTTTCGGACACTCTCAAGGAGCTGACGGCAGTTCAAAGCGAACTGAGCGACTCGATTGAAAAGCGAGCTGTCATGCGATCAGAATTGGAGGCAGCCACGGAGAAGCTTAACAAAGGTATGACGGATCTTAATGCCCGTCTGACCGCTGCTGTGGACGAAAAAGAGTCTGCCCATGCGCGGATAGATGAACTGGAGACCTTATTGGCCAACGAAAAGGTAAGATACCTACATCCCTATCAAGCTTGCAAAGATGTGATGTTTACATGTGTGTTACTTTGCTAGAACTCGCTGTCTGCATTCGTTGCTGAGAAGAACGAGTCTTCGAAAGAGATCATGAGCCTTAAGGACCAACTCATCACGGCCCAAGTAGCTACCGAACGTCTAAAAGAAGAAAGGGACGCCTCTGGAGAAAAGGCGAAAGAGCTATCTGCTCTGCTTGATGCTGCCAACTCGGCGCTGAGTGAGCTTGGAAAGAAGAATGAGAGTCTTCAGGAGACGCGCTTGACGACTGAGGCGGAGCTCCACAATCTGCGTAACATGGTTGCCTCCCATGAGGCAACGCTGAAGAAGATGCGAGCGGCGCTCCTGGAATCGAACGAAGAGCTCAAGAATGTCCAAGCCAGCACCCAGAAGTGGAAGGCGTCTGCTCAAGCTGCGAACAGCCAGCTGAGCGAGAAGGCTAGTGAGGCAGATAATGCGAAGAAGCAGTTAACTCGTACACGCAGCGAACTCTCGGCGGCAAGCACTTCCCAGAAGCAACTCAATGAGAATCTCAAGGAGAAAGACCGTAAGATTGGTAAGCTCACATCAGAACTGCAGGTACTTCGAGAGAAGTTGGTCTCATTCGAAGAGGTCAAGTCGGAGCTCAATCTCGCGAAGAATGCTGCTGAGGCGAAGTTGGAAGCCCTGACAAAGGAGAACGCCAAGCTCATGCAGGTGGCGGAGCAGGTTGGGACCTATCGCCAGGCGTTCTTTGCGTTGGTCCCTATCCTCATTGGTGCAATTCTCTACGGTGTGGCCCATTAAAATCGGAAGAACTGATACAATAATTCATTCATGGAAATGTGTCCAAAATTCGGTTCGTCCACATCCTCTCTTCAACCAACGAAAGAAAAGCGCCCCAATACTGCAAACTAAAACCCACCAAGCCACTCGAAGTCACCTGTGTACTCGGGCCCAATGTTCACTTCGGAGGAGTCTACACCCGAGCACAAATCACGAAACTCGGCCAATGCAGCAGGTTCGAGGGGTGCCTGAGAGAAATGTCAGATCATTAACAACTACACCATTTCAAATTCGTTCTTACCGCAAACGAGCCGCTTTTTGTTGCTTCCCAGGATGTTCCAGCGAAAAACGGATGAGTCTTGATTGCTGCGCACGCATTGTGCGCGAAATTTGTACGTTTGTCCGAAAAGCCGAGTCGTTTGGACAAATCAGGACAAAGAAGCTTGGTGATGATGTCTTTGATTTCGGCACTAGCACCTTCTGGCCACACAATTTGGTCCTGCTCACATTGATGCTTTCAACAGGCGTGCATTTCACACCAGATACACTCTGCAAAGCACGAACCGGTACGAAGGATGTGATCTGGTTCAAAATCTCGATGTCTTCCTTACGTTCTCGAGAAAATGGGGTGTAGCCACACAGCAGCTCGTACATGAGCACACCAAGCGCCCAATAGTCTGCGGCAATGTTGTGACCTAAGACGCATCGACAACCACGATCAACTTAAGAATTCCTCCTGAAGGCAATTCGCGTCACGGACCTTCACCCTTGATCTGTTCAGGTGACAAGTACTCAGGTGTGCCACAAACGGTGTATGTTCGACCGCGGCCAACGTATTTTGAGAGCCTTTATTTGCCGGGACAGAGATGAGCGAGTGATCAATCGCAGCTATCGTGAAACGAAATTTACAACATCCACACCTACCGTAAATTCAGCATTCGGATGTTGCCATTACGATCGACAAGAAGGTTGGTTGGGTCAACAGTTCGGCATACAATTCCCTCCTGGTTCGCTTGAGTCGTCAGAATCCCAGCACGACAAACATGTTCAATGAATTGCGTACCGAGTGAAGGAACTCAAGAGCCATCACAACTTGAGCGGCATAGTAGCGGACAAACGATTCGCCATGCGATTCACCATCAAGAAACGTGTCCAAGTCACCGACCACTTGCGTATCGTACAGCAGATGAATATCGGTGTCGTTTGTGTTCATGCCGCATACATGAGGGACAAGGGCATTCTTCTCGTATAGCGACACATAAATGTCACGCTCGCCGCACAAGTGCTTTTGCATGCTTGCATCAAAAATGGCTTGTTTGCTGACCGTCCGAAGGGTCATATAGGTTGGAGGTGATGTTTCCTTTACCCGAACCAAGCGGACAGTGTTCGTCGGATTCGAAAATATTGTTCCCACAACTTCCACGTCGCCAATCGTCTTCGGCATCTTGGAGTTGTGATCTTCAGCCTCAAACTGGATGAATGCGTTCGACTACAGATGACATGTTAGACCCATTACTTGTGCAAACTCGAGCTGGTTAGCCGTACCGTGGCGCTCTTTTTGGCTTCAGATATTCGCTCTTTCCGTGTTCGGCGAATTTTGTCTTTTTCAAGAATAGACGATAGCTTACCCACTGTTAGCTCAAGAGAATCCCTGTTGATGAATAGGCACTCCGTACGCTCGACAGCACGGAGGGTACGTTGGCTGCAATACGGTTCATGCATTAGCTTGCTTGAACGATAACGAGAAAAGAGCGGCATCCACCTTGGCGTACCTGATTGAACGCTTCCGCACCAAAGATACCTCACCAAAATAATCAAAAGCCTTGAGCTCCAATGATGGTACACTGCTTGAGCGAGACGTTGCCTCTATTTTCCCGCTTGTGATGAGGAAGAAGCCTTGTTCATTGTTTCCCTCGTGGACGATGATTTGCTCCGGAGCATATGAAACAACCTTCATCTCTTCAGCGACTAAATTCGTTTGGGCAACTGTAAGCGGGCGGAGTAAACTGATTTGTCGCAGCCGCTGGACTACGTCACGCATTGGGCGCCCACGCATCAAAATGGATCGGAATGCCAATCTGTCGAGAGCCCAAAGCAGGCCATCCTCCCGAGCTATCACGGTGGCAGCACGTGGTTTCGAGTAAATGAGGGCTAGTTCGCCGAACGTAGGATGGAGGTGGGCGTTCGATTTGTATACATGGACAACCTCTCCATAGTCCTTTGACGAGACGGACATCGCAGGAGCTGGAATTGCGGCTTCGTCATCAGCCAGAAGTCGAACTTCAAATTCTCCTTGTTCGATCTGACAATACAATATGAGCGCTGAGAAGTACATCGCCAATGAGCACGTTACTACTAACCAAGTAGAATGTATCTCCAGGAGTACCCTGTCGAATTACGATATCCCCAGCTTTAACCTCCACTCGCTTAAGAACAGAGATGACCTCTTTTATCTGCGTGCACAATGCAACACTCGTTAGTGGAAAATGGTTGTACCTGGAGGATGTCGTTGAAACGTACCTTTTCCTCGCTCAAGTGGCTGAAAAGAAAATTTTCCTGAACTATCTCTTTAATCCACTTGACTTCGGCATCAGACTTTGCTGGTTGTCGAACGAGGTCAACCTGTGTGAGGTCATCTGTATCGTACATGCTCTCCGTGATGGAGAGTCGAATAGCTTCTGTCCCAACGATAGTATTTCGCGAAGTGTAGTCCTTACGTCCAATGCCTCGCACAGGTCGCTGCATCGATTGCAGGTCCAGCACCTCTCCACCAACGTAAATGCTACCTCGTGCCAGGTCGCGTCCTTGTGTAATCCCGTCCAAGTAGATGCAGATGGCAGTGATGTCATCAGTGCGGACTTCGAATTGCAGCCAGCGATTATAGGCCTCATCAACAAGCGCTTGGCAAGCTTGCGACGGATCCTCGAATTTCTTCACGATATCGACAACGTTTTGACTGGTGAGGAATTCAAACACTCCGTCGCTCGCGATAACGATGAAGCGGTCATGAACGTTCAGCGCTTTGCACAAGATTTCAGGTTCAGCAACCACCCCCAACTCCTCCGATACGAGGTCTCCGATGCTTCGTGTGAACGCGGTTCCCTGTCAACTGCATGTCAACAACAGACCACAGCATCAACGTATTTAAGCAGACCTCGCACCGGATATTGTCCGTATGGATGCCAGATTCGAGGCGGGTCGCCATTTTCATCGATTTCTTCGCCCAATGTTAGACCCCAGTTCTCGTGGATCGGTTCGAGCCCTTCGACTTGGTCCACGGTGAGAATTCGGGCGCCACATTTCTTCACGCGCTCGCGTTCGTCCTGATCCACAACGTTTCAGCTCTGAAGGAACGAAGACTGTTTCACTTATTCTCATCAAATTTACCTTTCTGAATGGTGTTTGGTCGATCGAAAGTGGCTTGGCAATGAGCTTATCCGCACATTCGTCTTCTGGGTTGGCATTCTTGAGGTCCTCCTGGGCGATGATGGCTCGCGAGTCCCCGACGTTCGCGATGTGAATTTCATTGCCACAAAACAGCACCGAGATCGCCGTTGTGCCGCTCATCGAGTCATCAAACGAAGCATCGTGCATCGCCCGATTGGTCTCGACGTGCGCGCGGGTGAGCGCGGGAAGAATCCCGACGTTATCCTCGAGGTGTTTGGTGATGTTGACCGGAAGCTGGTCTGCCGCGAAGTGCGCGCAGACGTCTCCATACTGACCGTGGCCGTCAAAGACCGCGAAGAAGGCTTTCTGTGGATCCCCAGCAAAGTGCGTCTCGCAATAATAAGAGTCCTGGTTGGCCTTTTTCCGGGCTGCGCAAGGATCATAAGGCAGAGAGAACGAGGGTGAGTGACGGGGGATCGATGAGCCCAACGCCGCCAATCGAGCGAATGGACTCGTACCTTCTGGGTAGTACCCGCGCTTGGAGTAATACGAGTACCGGAGGTTATAGTCGCCGATGCGGACCGTGTGCGTCGCCCCGGGGACGTCCAGCTCGTTGCCATCGGCGCGGGCGGCGCGCTTGACCGGGGTCTGCACGTGCGGCGGCTCGGGCGTGGCGGGGACCGTCGCGTCCCCATCGCTGCACCCCGAGATGGAGACCGGAGGCGCCGGCGACTGCTGCTGCTGGGACTGCCCATTCGCCAGGGCCTTGGTGTTGGCCGACCCGGCGTTCGCCGTCGCGCCGTTCGCGCCGCCGCCGGGCGCGGGTCCATGCGCGAGCGTCGCCGTCGCCTCGGTCGAGCAGCAGTTGCCCATGCTTCCCGCGGTGCGCGTCGAGCGTCTCTCTCTGACTGTTGGGGCCGCGGTTGTTGTTGAGCTCCTCGTCCGTGTCGGACTCAGTCAAGTGGTTTTTGGTGAACTTGGTGAATGGATAGGTATTGTCGGCAAAACCAGCGTAATCGCCGGCTGTATCCCCAGCTATTATATCCAGCAGCAGCATGCCTCCCGACGTGTGTAACTCGCCCCGTCAAACGTAAAACGTGCAGGCCCAAAGAGGATGGAGCCTAGCGGTTCGGGGTTCTTTGCGGGTGGGGGATGGTTTCGACCGCCCAAATGGCCGCTAACGGCCCCCCCAGTGAGGTGTCACAACCGGCCATCTGATTGTCACAGGGAACACAGAGTCGAGGGACAAAAACCATGGGGCAAGCCAATCCGCACTTTGCGGGGATCACACTGTACACCGCCCGACATCATCAACACCACATCACCGACAGCACGAACGTGTCCTTGAAGCAAGACCAGGATATGCCGTCGTCGCCCAGCGCCGAGGCCACGATGATGGCGCCGCCGTCGCTGCGGTCGTGGTCCTGGACGCGCATCGATGGCCGCAACGTGCTGGCGATGCCCACACGCGACGAGATCGAGCTCTACGACAGCAGCGACTTTGTGCTCCTCGACACGCTCGCCCCCTCGGGCCACCGCACGGCGATCCACACGGTCCGCTGGAGCGCCTTCCACGGACGCCTCGCCTCGCTCTCGCGCACGCAGCTCATCGTCCACGCCCCGCGGCTCGAGGTCGACGATCGGGGCCCCTCGGGGGGCGATGAGCGCGTCCGCTTCGAGCGCCTCGCCGACTGGGACCTCGTCGAGTGCCTCGCGGGCGTCCGGAGCCTCGCGTTCAGCCGCAGCGCCGATCTGCTCCTCGCCGGCGGCCCCGCAGGCATCGCGATGCTCGACCTTCGCGACGACGTTGGTCGCGCGGATCATCCGTCCCCAGTGCGCCGACTCGTGTGGTCTGCCGCCGATCAGCCCTGCGACATCGTCAAGGTCTCGCCCTGCAGCTTTGTCCTCGCGGCCTTCACCAAACACGAGACCACGGTGCGTGTCTGGCGCCTAGGTCGCGCTGACGGGGACAACGCCGCGGCCGACCATGACCCCGATAACGGTCGGACCGGGCCCCGCCGACGGGAGGTGCTCCAGACCGAGACCCTTGCCCACCCCGAACCGGTCGTCTACGCATCCTGGAAGCCCGCGACGACGCCGCTCCACGCCGCCCGCGAGCTCGACGGTCGCCACGTCGCGCGCTGGTTTGAGCCCCCGCGGATGCTCTTGACATGCACCGCTGGCCGGACCATTCGAATTTGGATCGAGACGTGCGCCGTCGATGACCCAAACGCGAGCGACAGTCCCGAACGACGGCAACGACATGCCCCCGTGTTCACACAGGCGCTGCTCTTCGAGCCCCCGAGTCCACTGAGCAACGTCCGCTGGGTCCTCTCCAAGAACCGCAACATCAGCGAGGAAAAGTTCCAGATCCGGGACCAGTCCACGGAGGCTCAGGTCGAGTGGCTCTCGGGGGTCGATGCCTCCGGTGTCCTCCATCTCTACCAAGTCACTGGCTTGGCGTCAGCCGATGCCAAGATCACGGACACGCGCCTGCGTGTCAAGGTCAACGGCGAGGACGACCACCACGACGGCGCGCAGTCCCCCAAGGCCGCGGCCGCTGCGATGAGGAAGGAGATCCAGCTCGTCGAGATCTGCGTGATGGCCTACTTCTCCCAGGACTACTTTGGTCTCCCCTCCAAATTTGACGTCGTCCTTCAGCGAACGGATGGAATATTGCTCTCGTACATCATCACAGTTGGACGAAAACATCACGTTGCCCATGTCAAGAAGAAGAGCTGGTACCGTCGTCACACCGGCAGCCTCGCGGCACTCGCGGCGCATCCATCGTTACCTCTCGTTGCAAGTGTTGACGAGCACAGAAGAGCCGATGGCACGTGGGGCCACGAGATCCTCATCTTCTGGGTTGCATTCTCTGCATTCAGCGCGCAGTCGCGTCTCATTCCGTCGGGGGTCCTGGAGTGCCCACCGGAGAACGGGGAGGTTCTCTGCGTTCAGTGGGTCTCGACCCTCCATTTTGATGCGACACCGTTGCTATTGGTAACTTACAAGTCAGGCGTCGTTGATGTATTTGGACGAACTGCGAACGCACGAGCCGTGGTATCATCACCCCGAATGCACGGCAAACGGCTTGATCCTCGTTTGCATTCGACGAGGTCTCCCAGTCTCTCTCCGTGGACATTTTACGATTACTTGACCGGTGCTTCGCGTGTGGAGTACGAGGTGACGAAGCAGAAGAAAGTGTCTGGGCTGGGATTTACGGTTGTGTTCAACGATGGCCGAACTGTTGTTGATCGAGTGATTGAGAAACCAACCACGACAAATGGGCAAATCGCAGCTGGAGACGAAGTCATAACGGTTAACTCCGTATCACTGAATGGGAAAGACCCACACGAGTTTCATAACCTCGTTGAAGGCATCTCGCTGGGAGAAAGTGTTGTAGTTCGCCTGCGATCCAGTGCGTCAGATGGTGCAAACAAGGCGACTCCACATGAATCGAAGACCAGTCGTTCCCCACCAAAGAGTATCGAAGAGCATGCTGCTGAATTACGAAATAGCTTTTTGTCGAGTGTTGAGAGTGAGTTTAATCTGGATCCAAGTTATGTGCATGCTGGATCGGTTTCGATGTATGGTGGATGGTATCAAATACTTTCATCGAAAATCTCATCAAGTTTTGGGCTGGTTTGTGTTTGCCCTGTTTACGAGGACGATGGCGAGTTTGTTCCGGGAACCGTGCTTCTCTTCGCGGTTTCATCATTGCCTGGCCAGCTCAGCGTGTGGAAGGGTTTTCACTCGAACTCGTCACAAGATTTCCATTTGGAACCTCTCGTCATCCAAGATGCTTCTGTGCTGAAAAAGACTGACATCACGTCAATTGCAGGTGAAAAAGATTACAGACAACGTGCGTTCACAAACAAAGGCGCATCCAAACGACAGCGGTTTAATTCGCTTATCTTTATTGGTGATGCTGAGGGTTGTATTCAACACTGGAGGTGCCGAGTGTCTGGCAACAGGATCCGATTTACAATGATGTCAAGCTGCTGCATGGACGCTGCGGCGAAGGTTCAATGCGGTGACTTGTCAAGGTTTTGTCGGCGTGGTTACATACCTTCACGACTCCATGACCTTGCGAACCACACGCCGAGAGGAGTTTTTCACATTGAGGTTGACGACCCCAACCGAATCGCAGTGTTGGATGCATCTGAGCCTGAAACGCTCCATGTCTACGAAGGGGAGTCTGGACTTGGCATACTTCGTCTTGAAGAGTCCCTCAAGTCAAACGGACGTGGTAGAGTGATTGGGTTTTGCTGGTGCAATGCCCATGTTGAGTTCAATGTTGACGCATTGGCTGTTCATTATGAATCCAGCATTGTTATTTATCAGTACGATATGAAAAGTCACCGCTGGACTCAAGTGGGAAATGACATTGTCACAAACGTCCGACTGTTTGATTGTACTCGAGACTCTTCAGCCCTGCTAGTTGGAGGTGGCAACTGGTCGCAGGCGAACCCTCACAAACCTGAAGATAACTCTGAAGAGATGCCGGTTGTTCTGGGAAAATGGGACGAACCTGGGAATCTCCTTCAACACTCCATGGATTGGAAGGCTCACGAGTCGCCACAAAAACTGCCAGTTTGGCACCCTTTTGTTGTGATAACCACATTGTTTGGAATGCACGCTCGAGTCGGGTTAAAAGATACTGCTCTTGCAACAGATGCTCCATTGTACGAATTCTCGAAGGCATTCCGAGATGCTGTTCAGATGCTGAAACTGCTGGCCAAAGTCGTTGTAGACGATGGATCTGCCAAACTGAGTGCTCGCAGTGGTGTGCTCGCATACGTAGCGAAGCAAGAGTCGAACGGTCTCGTGTTCATGAGCCATATTGGTCGGAGAGATTCTATTGGACGGTATTCGACAAGCATTCACGTGGACACCTCAATAAACAAGGCCGAAAATTTATTCGGTTACTCCGATCGCTCTAGGTTTTCGGCAACAAACTGTTCAAGTGGTTCAGTCGATTCAGACAACCTAACTCAGACTGAAGAGGCGACTCTGATGTGTGCTGTCGACTCCCTTCTAACTGGCAGCGATCCAGAAGGACTGAAGCGAAATGCATCTATGCTTTTCAGATCATTTGAGAAGGAGCGCTTGCTGGAACTGAAAGCCATTGTAGCGTTTGTCAAAAAGATCCAGTCGCTTGGTTTCGAGCTGGATGCATCAGCTGCAGATTTGGGTGCTAAGCGCTATTACTCAATGTTCTTGTTCAGTCAATGTCTGAAGACAATATACGACGCACAGGCTGAGACTTGTTTGTCTGCGACATCAGAGCTCGACACGATTGAGATGGCTGTAGCTAACGCCGTGGCGAACGAGACTCCAAGCTCAGGTGTCTTGTGGGCTTTACACTCGGACGCACAGCAGTTCTTGTGGGAGCATTGCATTGAAGCCAATGCATCATGGGAAGACATTCGCCCGATGTGGCTTGGACTGTGGGTTCGTGACGTGAAGGATTTGAGGAGTATTGTGGAAAGGTTGGTGCTGCCTGCCCCACCACTGTACTGCTCTGGTTCTAACTTGCATACACGTCAGACTGGCAAAAGCAACGTACATGCGCTCCAAGGACGCCATGGAAGTGGCTCTGTTTTATGTTGCTTTAGGAAAGAACAACATTTTAGCCGCGCTGGCGAAATTATCCAAATTGGACACAAACAAGGTGGGAACTGCAGATTGGGATGAGCTCAATCGGGACCCCTAACCAATCCTTTGCTGCAGAATCTTGCGATGTTCTTGGAGAACGATTTCTCACAGGAGCGTTGGTCGAACGCGGCAATCAAGAACGCATACTCTTTACTGAGCAAAAAGCAGTATCAAACTGCTGCAGCCTTTTTTCTGCTCTGCCAACCTCCTCGACTTCAAGAGGCTCTGCGTTTGATCGCAATTCGTCTTCAAGATCCGAGCCAAGCGTTAATTGTAGCTAGACTGGTCGAATATCGTACGAGCGACCAATTCAAACAAGATTTCATATCAGCGGGACTATCAAGAAAAGAGATAACACCATTAGGCACAGTGACGAAGGCACTAGTCGAAGAGGATCTCGTTCCTCTCTTCCGCAAGCGCCAGGAGCGATGGCTTGAAAGTTGTGCTCTATGGTGGCTGGAAAGTTTTGAGCAAGCTTGCACCGTCTTGATGCCCCAAGCCCAAGCAACAGATGTCGCCTACAACGTCGATCCTTCTGGATCTACACCTCTCTCGTCGAGCCAACGTAGCCGTTTTGCGACCTTCTTTTTTGTGAACCTGACTTCAATCCCGATTTACTTCCAGCACCTTTACAGTAGCTCAGATGCAACCCTTGTGAGTTGGGCTATCAAGAAAATTCTTTTGAATGGTGCAAGTGCAGATGTCACAGCACCAGTGGCAGCAGCCGCTGCCAGGCGTCACAAACTGGCGTCAACTGCTGATATCGAGCATGCTTTCTCATTCTCTGCTTATGTATGCAAGCGGAGCGGAATGAGTGACACGTCCGTTGTTCAAATGCTGCAAGCTCGGCATCTTATCAATCTCCACTCTAAATCAGAGCCTTCACCAGACTGCATTGATGAAGACACAGCAATTTCAGCAGCTGAATTGCCACGATCTCCTCGAATGGCCTCACTTGGCGCCGCACGACCGCCACTGTTACGTCAAGGGTCTTTGACGACGTCATCTGAACGAAATCCGCGTTGGACCATGTCTCCTCGTCGTATGAGTGAGCTCAATCACCTTGACTTCGCAGTCTTGAGCCCGGTTGCCAAGGATTTGAAGGGCCTGCTGATTAGGTCTAGCACGGTGAACTGGTCCCAAGCAGAGAAACCACCATCTCTTGCTCCCTGGCTGAAGGCACAGATTGCAGATATTGAATGTCGAAAATGGTCCTCGTCTGCTTTTGTTGGGAAGATGATTGGGATCCGTGTGGCTCGAGAAATGATCACTCACTTCCGAGCTGAGTTAGACGCTTGTTTTCGGCATTTCATTCCTGGAATGCCACTTCGCGCAGAACGGCATCGTGATTTTCTGGAAGAGTTATGCGCTCCACTCTGTGAACAGTTTCAAGTCGATCGGACGTATGTATTCGAAGCGGCGCTTGCTGTTATGCAGCCCCATGCGTATCTCCACCTCGCCGAAATCTGCTTCCTGCTTGCGATTCTTGGAAGAAACGACACTCTCACTAAGTGGATTCAGTATGTGGCATTATCGATGCTGAACTCTTGTAGCACGTTTGCATCCTGCCGAATTACTGAGGACATTTATCGAGACTGGGAGAGTCTGACTATTCAGCTTTGCTTTTTGCTTCATCTGGACGCTCAACGTCAGATTAAGCTTCCACATGCAGTCGTTGCTCAAGTATCAGTCGCTGTTCGCATGGGATGCGTGTTCTTAAGTTGGTGTCGGCAGCAATGGACCATCGTGCACGAGGCTATAAAGACTCCCTTCTGTACGTTAACCGCGGAAGGCTTCGTGAATTTGGACGTGCTCTCATTGTTTATGTTTTCTTAGATTCCAAGGTGAGCGACCCCGGGGAAGGTGATGACATTCACGATTATTTTTCCGACCTCAGCGCATTCTCGTTCGACAAAAACGTCGAGTTGTTACGTGCGCTCCAAAAGTCCAGGAACGAAAAATATGTGAAGGAAATGACTTCGAATGGAGGGAGCTTTGGCTACTTGTTTTTGAAAACCGTTGCGGCCCACCGTCTTGACGATCGTAATTGTTTCGCTAAACCCAGTGAAAAAAACTCAGAACACAAGTCCAAGCTGCACAAGATGTACACACTCATTGCAATGGTCTCTATTCTGCGAACACTTTACGCTCGGGCTCAAGTGTTCCTCTTTGGATGCCTTGGTGAGTCTGACCCACATCAAGGTGCTGAAGAGATTGATATTTCAAGCTCGCTTTTCACTCCTCGCAAATTGTGGAAACCGTTGACTGACGGTCCACTGGATGGACTTCGCCAATGGTACTCTCTGATAGAGTCTCACTTGCGATGTGAGTTCGATTATTCAGTGAAGGAAATCACGTGCTTATGTGGGCTCTACGGCCTCGACGGAAAGGCTGGAGCATTAACTCGTCGACTGGACGAGCGCATTGCCGACTTTGAAGCATCAAGTCAAGCAGACGAACAAAGGCCACACCATGCACACCATCACCACTTGCACTTACCTTTTCTTCACAAGCACGGCGACAATATTCCCCACCACACCTTAAGCGAGTATCTTGGTGCTATGGGGATATCGGATGCCACACATCGCATGCTGCTCGGCACAAGTGATGACTATATGCTCCTTCTCATGAAGCATCCTCGTTTTGGGATTTCTCCAAGTCTGCGTCGCTTTCGCCTCGACCCTCGCGTCCATGTTCAGTGCTTCCTGTTGAAGGATGCGTTTGAATGGTTCACTGCCACTACAAACATCTTCAGCAGCAATGCCGATGCTCGACATTTTCTCAGCCGGTGCTGCAAGCAAAGAAAACTGAGACTTCTTGTGAAACGCAGAGGAGATGATGCTTATCACTTCCCACCACACCACGACCCGCAGCTCATCGATCCCGAGACAAGTTCGGTAATTGAGTCAAGTGACACTGAACAATTGATCGAATCGGTCGCGTATCATGCAATGATGTTCGTGGATCCGTGGGAAATCGAGGCTGAGAGAAATGTGAGTCACTACATGCATCACGACAAGATCCCCCTTCATGTCGAACTTGGCTGGGATCGTCTTAGCCCAATCTGCACGGAAACCAGTGATGAAATCGCTCAATCTGTCTTCGACAATTCTGATCTCGTTGAAATGTGGCGATCTACGTGTGGCGAAGGATGGCTAGTCACATCGATCACGCAGTACCAGTTAGACGGTGTGCGGTCACATCGTAGTGCAGATGTTGACACATCGCATGAAGTGGACCAAGTGCCATTCCTCGTCGAGGTTCATTCGCGATGTCAGCGCAACGCGTTATTCAAAGAAGTTGGCTTACCCCATCGGTTTGTTGGGAACGTCAAGGTCAGATTGCTTAATTCAAGGATTGCTTCAGTACGTACTAATAATGTCGGAGTTGTTTTGTGTTTCTACAGGTGAAGCTGATTGCTGGCCGAGAATTAATTCCAGTCAAGTGGATTGATTATTTTGTGAGTTTGCACAAAGGATATTGGCAGTTCGCATCACGATACTTACAATTGTCACTGGCCTATTCTAGACGGACCCATACGTCTTTTTTGCATTATCCCCCGACCCCCATCACAGTGAACTCGTTTCAGATAGTTGGAGTATTCAAACATACCGAAGTCGTTGCGCGCCTGGCGGCCAAAATCCGGTCTGGAATCATCAAGATGAAGACGAATTTGTTTTCCGATTTGCAATTCCGACTCACCGTTCACACGTCCATGGTCATGAGGAGACTTCGGAGGATTCCGCGACACCAACCGAGCCATCATCACCACATGATGCCGTTACAGAGCACCCTCTTCATATGTCGGCTGCCAGTCAGAACGGCTCTGGTATGGCTGGGGGCCTATGGGACTCAGTCGCAGCGGGAACATCCGACGCCGCTCCACTGGAAGCGTTGGAGTCGTTGTTGCACAGCTCCTTTATGGGGCCGCCACTTTTTCTCCACTGCGCGGCATATCACAAGACCAAGGTGCTGGCCCACCATTTCATGGGTCGAGGCATGGTACGTTATGTGCACTAAATTATTCCTAAATGCTTGGGCTCGCTTTCTGACAACACGTGGTGGTCCCGCTGCAGCTCTCGCTGGCATCTTTAACGTCTGGAAGCCCGATTGACGCATGGATTCCCCTCGAGGGCGTACCATCGGGATCCCTTCACGTTCAGGTCTCACTGTCGTTCCAGCTCATGTGTTCATCGACCGGCAGTGGCAAGAACGCAGGTACGTCCGTGCGACATAGTCACGAGCCACGGGGGTGAAACTCGATGCCTTGGATGCTCATCTCGCCCATGCACACAGCGCACTCGGCGAGCACCTACCATCGGCCCATTTACGAGTGGATTAGCGACCATTCGGACTCGACGAGCACCGACCGGGAGCCGACGACCGGCCCCGACCTCTCCCGGATCCCACCTCCTCGGATCCCGACGCTCGTGCCGCGACTGTCGGGAAGTAAGTTTTAATGGCCGAAACGGCTCGTGCCTCGGTCTGTATGTACATGGGCAACGCAGTGGCCATCCCCGTTGGCACGATGCCATTGTCAGCACTAAAGTATTATCAGGAAAGAGAAAATGCTCTCACTTTGCCGCACCAACAGGACCTTGGTCTCGAATGAGCAGACGATCGAGTCGCTGTCGCCGCCACCATCACCTTCGCTGGGCTCGAATTCGAGGCGGCAGAGGGATCCCCCGCGCTTAGTCACCTGCACCGTCGCCTCGTGGCCAGTCTGATGATGACGCCCCCAACGGTGCAGGAAGATTAAAAAATGCGTGACCTGCGCGATGCCACTCCACCAAAACCCAGTTCCGATAGGCACCCACCGCAAAGTCGGTGATCGTCAGGGCGAAGCGCTGGAAGCCACCGTCCGGGCACTCGACGCACGCGTCCACCGGGAGCTCGAGTCCCAGGAGCCCCCAGTGGCGTCGTTGTTGCTGTTGGGGGCCTTGCTGCTGTTCCTGGTCGCCGCCGCCCATTGGCGGAAACACGTAGCCCTGGAACCACTCGCCATGACCCGGGAGGCACAGGATGGCCCGGGCGGCGCCGATGGCGTGGGCCATGACGATCCCCGACCCCCGCGCGCCGGTGAGACCGAGGACGGGCCACGAGAAGACAGAGTTGAGCTCCGCGTCCTCCGTGGGGCCCCGGGGCTCGTCGCGGCCGTGCGGAGACTCAACCTCGGGGTGCTGCCGGTGCCGTGCCCACCGCGCTGTTACAAACTCGCGCTTAACAACGACCCACACAAGCTCAGTCACGCCGCAGTGGCGCTGCGAGTCGACCAAGTGGCGGCGACCAGCACGACGACGACGACCAAGACCGATGACAATGGCGCCGTCGACGACGACGACGACAATGGTGACGAAGACGAAGACCAAGACGACCGGCTCGTGGGGCTGAAGCGGGCCACCAAGCGCCCACGCCATCGGGATCCTCCCGCCTGCGGCGACCTACGAGACGACGAGGACGCCGCGCGGGCTGTTGACGTTGTCGCGGGCGTCCTCGCCGAGCACGACCCGATCCACAAGCTCGTCCATGTGCAGACGCTCGCGGTCGCCGCGGGGCACCGCCGCCGGGGCCTCGGTCGCCGGCTCATGACGGCCGTCATTGATCGCGCTCGGGAGATCAACGGTGTCACGTGCGTGCAGCTCCACGTGCACCAGGGCAACTCGGAGGCCCGGGCCTTCTACGCCTCACTGGGCTTTGTCGAGCACGGTCGCCTGGACAACTACTACCGCCAGCTCTCGCCCCGCACGGCTCTGATCCTCCGCCTGCCGCTCGAGAAGGAGGGGTGATCCCGAAGTACAACTGCAATTACCATTTCGTGCGGACACCAACCGAGACTACCACTACTATGCAGTGATATGCAATTGAATATTGACGAGTCCACGTCAATACAGCAGTGTATGATGCCAAGGATGGTCACCTTTGGAAGCCCATCATGATCCCGCTTGGCGGGAGAGCCCCATGACACCTTTTCAGTAGATTCATGCGCGAACCGCTCATGCAGATGCACGTAAGCAGGACACCAAAATCCATCAATATGGGCAAATACAATGCAATGTCCCCAACGAGAGCGTCTACAATGCTCCACCAACAGTCCATGGCGAGCATCGCCCGACAGCCCCGGTCCCTGGCGGCCAGAGCCACGACCTTCGCAAGGTTGCCACTCGAGTGCGTGAGGATTGTCAGCAACTTGGCCGTCGGCGACTGCGACTGCCCCAGGGACGCGGAGACGGCGTTGCAAGGAGTCCTCGTGCACAGAAACAAATGTTGTTTTCTTAAATATCCAGTTCGTTTAGTAATGCTTCTTGCCGTTGCAATCGTTGTAGCCTGGAAACGCTATCACACTGAGTATCGCCAAATACAACAGCACGTCTTTGTCGATCAGCGGGAAACAGCATCTCGGTTCCCGTGGCCTGGCGTTCGTCAATGATGCCTTATTCCATGCATGCGTATCCTTCACTCCGTTGTCAATCAGATTCGCAAAATGCAAATGCATTTCGATTGCCCCCCCCACTTCCAGTCGAGCCATCGACAAATGATATCGCCATGAGCTGCGCATATTATCCCTTCTTCGAGTTCAATATCGCTTTCCTTCGTGGGTTCTCGGACTGGTATGGGCGCGTACGTCGTCTACAAACGGCAAAGCTAGACCTCGTTCGTTTCAACCACGGACTTTACTACTCGCTCCATGAAATACCTTGCGAATCGTCCGCAAGAATGCGTCACAATGTCTTGCACAAGAGGATGTTTCAGCCGTATTCACTCCTCCAAACTTTACATCCATCTCATCCAGAACAAAGAAAGGCACGACATCCTTCTTCGCCTTCGTTTTATCAGTCAGTGCGCGAACAGTTTTCAGGTCGCATGGCTTCACGTTCAATCTCTTCGCTCTGTCGAACCGAACCATTTGTCGACCAGTTTGGCTCTCCCCAGAGATGCAATGCTCGATTAATGTGAAACCGTAGGTCCACGGTGAGTCATTCAATATACTTTCGATCTAGCGGTGAGGATGTCACCCTGATCTTTGCAGTTGGGTTGTATCTGTTCACAATCGAAGTAAACGCTCCAGAGATTGACCCAAAAATTGCGATAGAACGTTGAGAACTGGATCCAACCGAAGTCGCCAGCCAGGTCGTCGGCCACCCAATGCAAACGCTAGTTTCGATTTCCCCATGCCTGATGATGATGATCCTTCCGCGCAGATGAACGGGATTACTTTGCCTAAAATGCGCGCCAATAATCTCGGCAATACGTTGATAGTACACGCTTGCCAACTACTTCTGTGTCTCGGACTTCTTGAACTGTGACGTGACGAATACTTCCGCGGCTGCTGGAGACACAGTGCGAGGAGCAAAGATGCTGTGTCGGGACCACCACGACAAGTTCACAATCTTCGCCTTTTCCACGAGAGCCGATGCTCTTAAAAGCTGACATCCTTGTCGTCATACTGCTCGGTTAACGTCGACTTGCATATTGGCTGGATCCCCATGTATTGGCAGAATCGCTCGGACTTCGCCCCAGTTTCTTAGCAGAGATCGTCAACATCGATTACATCGTTTGATGACACGGATGTTGTCCGGGTATCGATCGGCGTACACTCCTCCGGGGGTTGCTGTGTCAACCAGCTGAAACCACAGTTTACGCATTCGTCTTTCTGATCGTGTCGTTCCGGTTAGTCTCAGTGGGTGGCGTAGCCTGCGAATCCTGCGCGATTGGGCGTCGCCTACCTGGTGCGCTTTCTTCAAGCTTTCAAATTGATGCTTTGGGCCTGACGTCGCAGTTTGGATTATTTAACACTGGGCAAGAATCTACATTAGCACTTTAGTAATACGCGGCCATGGTGGCCTCCGTGAACTGGTCATAGTCCATCGTGTTGTTCCAGCGCGCGAGAAGCGGGGGCACGCCCTTGGGGAGGTTCTCGGTCCGGCCGGCGACCTCCGGGTCGCCCTCGGGGATGGCCATGCGCTCGTCCGGGAGGGGCTGCATGAACACGGCCAGAGTCTCACGGTTGACGCCCGTGACGTGGGGGCCCCGCACAGCGTGGGGCGTGGCCTGAAGGACCCCACCCGAGAGGATCTGCGACGTCTCGCCGATCTGGTAGATGAGGTGCCCCGGCGGGATGTTGGCCTTGAGGATCTCCCCGCGGCGGTTCTTGACGTAGAGCCCCGCGGCGGGGTCCGGGTTGGGGATGACCTGGCCCTGGGCATCCGTGAAGATGGCCTGCACGAGCCCCGTGAGGGCCCCGTGGTCGTTGTGCCAGCCGCACCACGTGAAGGACTCCTCCAACGTCGCGGCGGCCCGCTGCCGGGCAATGTCCTCCTCGGTGACGGCGAAGTAGTGCAGGAGGCGGGCCTTGGCGCAGCGGCCGGTGCCGATGATCCGCTGGAGCTTGCCGGCCTCGTACGCTGGTGAGCGGCTCTCGACGAAGCGATCGCACTGGCGCGCGACGAGCACGCCCGTGTCGACGATGAGCTGCCCGAGGGTCATGAACGCGTGCTCGAGCTCGGGGACCTCCTTGGGCCAGATGTTGGGATGGTAGAACGACGGGTGGCGGGCGATGAGCTGCTCGTCGCCGTTGGTGAGGTCATTGCACTCGGGGTTGTTGTAGTACGAGCCCTTGGAGAAGTCGGGTCGGCCCTGGAGGTTCTCCTTGCCGTGGCTCCAGCCAAAGCTGTAGTAGGCCTCCTTGAGCGAGTACTGGTCCTTGACGCGTTCGGGGAGGTTGGCGAAGCGGAAGGCCAGGGGCAGCAGGGCCATGCGCTTGTCGTCGAGCTCGGGCACGCCGCTGACGGCGAGGATGCCCATGCCATCGTAGCCAAACGCGGCCTCGATGGCCTCGCTGAGGTCCGCGTGGTTGCGGAGGTCCTCGAACGAGACGATCGGTACGTCGGCCGTCTTGACGGTGTCGTGGCTGCTGGTTGCGCTGGGGTCGGCGGCGGCGGACATGTTGGCAGGTGCGTCGTAAGGCGGAGGAGGGCTGATTCGATGCGAGTGTTCGTCGGCAAGTTGGCGAATGCGCTCGCTGGCCTCGTCAGTCCGCGCGTACAGTACGGGCGTTGTGGCGGGTGAATGGACTTTGGGGCGGGTAAGCAGTGCAATGTGTTCCAGCACAGTACAGAAGTCGGTTTGACCGCCACCGGCTGTGACTGATGGCAATCGCGTCAGCACGCACTAACTGTACTTGCAGTCGCAAATGTGTAGGCTGGGACCGACAAAATTGCGATTGCTGTGCACGCCGATCACCAACAGACTCCGCATGCCCAGCAAAGCAATCAGTGAATGCGGACACGGGACAAACCACGTTTCGACCAACTGCAACAAAGCATTCACGATGGAATCAGGAGGGACTCAATTTTGGACCAATCGACGGTCCGGACGAGGTTCAACACCAAACATTAGCACCACGACAGGCGAGGTTCGTTCCTAACTAAGTACCTGCAGTTGATTGCTCAGTTTTGAAACTTTCGAAACGACGGATACAGTACATCGAATTTTTCCTTCCACGTTGAAGTGGCTTCATCACGTTGGTGGCAGCGCGTGTGCCCAGTCGGTGGCACACATGACAAGCCCCCGAAGATCGCATGTTGAGTCCGGTTCTCAATTTTGGATTGCGATCGGGAAGGAGGGATCGGCATTTCGCCCAGAACGGCCCCTTCCGACAGAGAAGAGAAGACTCCATCCAGTTCGTCCTAGATCGCCCCCCCATAGCCAGAGCATGAGCGCCCTCGGGAACCGCCTCGCGGGGCGCGTGGCCGTCATCACCGGTGCCGGCGGTGGCATTGGCCGCAAGTCGGCGATTCTCTTCGCCAAGCAAGGCGCCCGGGGCGTGGTCTGCGCCGACCTCAATGAGGGCGCCGCTGCCGAGACCGCATCGCTGGTCCAGGAGGAACTCGCCAAGCTCGGACACTCGGGGTCTATGGTCGCCCGTGCGATCAAAGTCGATGTGTCCAAGGCCGACGACTGCAAGAAGATGATCTCGATGGCCGAGACCGAGTTTGGCAACGTCCACGTGCTCTTCAATAACGCTGGGCTTATGCACAGCAACGACGACGATGCGATTGCGACACAAGAGGACGTCTGGGACCTCACGATGAATGTCAACGTGAAGGGCGTGTTCCTCGGCTGCAAGTACGGCATCCCCGCGCTGCGCCGCGCGGGGGGCGGGTCGATCATCAACACGGCGTCATTCGTCGGTATCGTTGGGGCCGCGACCCCGCAGCTCGCGTACACGAGCAGCAAAGGCGCCGTGATCGCCATGACCCGGGAGCTCGCCGTCATCCATGCACGCGAAAACATCCGCGTTAATGCCCTCTGTCCCGGCCCCCTCAACACGGAGCTGCTCCAAAAGTTCCTCGACGATGACGCCAAGAAGCAACGTCGACTCGTGCATGTGCCCATGGGTCGTTTTGGAGAGGCCGCCGAGATGGCCAAGGCCGCTCTCTTTCTCGCCAGCGACGATGCCTCCTACGTTACCGGGGCCAAGTTTGTCGTCGACGGTGGCATTACAGCTGCCTACACGACCAGCGAAGCCCACGTTGATCCCTTCAGCGGTCCCAGCGAAGTCTAAGAGCAGCA
>JAADYI010000011.1:0-58305 GCA_023338185.1 Lagenidium sp. CBS 127285
CGACGACGATCGGCCTCGGCGCAAATCCACACAAAATTTGTGTATGAAGTGTTGGTATTGAATTAATGTACCACAAATGGTTTCTCCTAGAACCGTCCTAAGATTTCCCTACACAACTGAATTCTTTCATCACCCATCAGTGTAGCCATATTCCCCACAGGAAGTCGGACTCTGCTCACCTCATTGGTCGAAATCCCAAAACCAAGACAACGAGAAATCGCCCACAACGTAATCATCGAGGAAGCGACTGGGATCCGCTGTGAGCAAGATGAGCGCGGTGCGTGCGCACGTCGTCTGCGTGGAGCGCAGAGCGAGCGCCTGGGTGGTCGCATCGCCCGCGCGACGAATAGCTCGCTTCTAATGTGGCTGGTCCGACGCGCAGCAAGAGCGTATGCGGAGCTACCAGGAGCGAATGGACCGGTGGGGGTGGCGATTGTTGTCGGCCATTGAATCCGTCAGTCAATGCTGACATCCCACCAATTGTGCACGAAGCACCGGCGGCCACTTGAATGAAGCCGAGGCAATCATCGCCGACAGCGAAGCGCGTGGTGCGGGACTCTGCTGGTGTATGAATCGGGGAGCGGGATGCTATGGTGCGTCTGATGTTGCGTGCGCTTGTTCAGCTCAGAATACCGGCGCGAACCTTCAGCAGCAGCGCGAACAACTCATCAACACACGGGCCAACGTGCGTTGCATGATGTTCCAACGATCTATGCCATGAAGCGCGGTGTGTATTAAGCTGGTCGCTCTCCGTAGGTGGACAACGTCCGAGACGATGCCGACGACGCCAAGGACCACCTTCGCAGTCTTCGCCGGAAGCACCAATGGCAGATCTTCATCCTCTACTTCATCATCGTTGCCCTCATCGCCCACCTCATCGTCGGCATCTACAAAAAAGTCAAGGGCTAGAACCAAGCCCGCAGGTTGGGGACAGGGATTTCACTTCAGCTGGCCGCAAGTTAATGGCGTCATCGATTCCTTCGGCATCATTGTGGAGTCGCCTGTGCCTCTTCTTTTGCTTCTTTTGCTTCGGGCAACGCCTTTTGGATCCGGGGGGCGGTGTCTTTTGTTTCAAGCTGAGATCGAGATCGGCCCGAGTAATTCCCTTTAGGTTTTTGGTCATTGATATCGTAAATATAGCCGGCAGCATTCCATACCACTTCCATTCCCTCGTGTGATCACAATTGCACGACGAACTCAGTGCCGATGAAGCAATCCACCATGGCTGCAAATGCTAAGCGCAAGCGCGATGTCGGCAAGAGCCTCCTTCAGTCCACAACGTTTCAAATGACCACGGTTCCGCCGACGACACAGCCGCAGCACTCCTCTACGTTGCGGACGGCGTCCACTGCACGGCGCCCGATCGCAAAGAATCAGGACGCAGGGCGCACCTTGGACGGTTTTATGATGCTCGACTGCTGTCACGGTCGGCTGTGGTGATGATCATGATAGCAGGTGGGTGCGCACACTGATTCGTGTGTTTTATTTGTTGTAGTTGAGTTTCCGGATGAGGTCACACAAGCGGTCCTGGCTGGGATGAACATCAACTGTGTCGTCGCGGAAGATTTACTTTTCTTTACGAGCCTTCACAGACTTGATGTGAGCGACAACGAAGCCCCATTTGAGCCCTTTGGGTGTCTTCCACAACTTGCCGAGCTAGATTTTCAGTGCAATGCGCTCCAGAATATCGTCGTCGGAAATGGCTTCCTCAGTCTCGAAGTTCTCAACCTTTCGTTCAACTGTCTTACTGCCAAGGACTTTGAAGAGCTATCAAAACTCCTGCGAATACGGGAACTCTATCTTTGCAATAACTGGATCCGTAGTCTGCCGCCGGTCATGGACCGCTTTTCTCGCTTGGAGACTCTGTCACTAGAGCACAACAATATAAGTGGCGATGAGGTATTTAACTTTCTGGCGATGACCCCACGGCTGCGAAACCTAAATCTCAGTCACAACAAGCTAACAGGTTTTCCCGAGGTATGTGACCACTCCCTGTATGTATGATAAATCAGCCGCAATTCACTCAAGTTTGTTATGAAGAGCGCTCTCACTGTAGACGACACACGCGGGGCGGGCTTTTACAATTTGTTATATTTGAACCTCGCTCACAACAAGATTACTGATGAAGAGGGCATCATATTCACGACGGAGTTGCACTCCATTCGCAAACTTGTGATTTACGGTAACCCATTGGTAGTAGCAGCCGTGTCATCTCAAGATCGAGCACAGTTGAACTATGATCCAGTACCGACACTGACTGCTTCCATCAGCGAGAGTGGTCGGGAAATCGTAGTCGTCGCCGCGTATCCTGACTCTCGAAAAAAGAAGAGCGGGGCAGCAGCATATGACAACGTTGAAATCTACAAAATTCTCCCCAACGAGATTCCACTACCGTCTCCCTTCCGGTCTCGAGCAACCGACTTCCTTCTCCCTCCAGATGATTCCGAGCAAAGTCGAAAAGAGGTTAGTGTGTTGGTCAAGCGGAAGTCGTGACTGTGCATCGGTTGATATTTGAGATTCCTGCAGTGTCACAAGAGGACCGTCGAAATGTCAACCCCACCACAGTCAAAATTACGACGTATGATGTGCTGCTTTAGCGTTTTGCGGCTTCCACTAATTGTTTTTCGTGTAGTCGTTGATGCGAGTGACTCGACGTTCTTGACTGGAGTCGGCATCGAAGACATCTTACAGTCGTCACTTCAGAATGACTCAGCAGTAAGTGTCAATCCAGATATTGGTTTTCATATTTGTTCAATCGTCATGGCGGGTGCAGATCCCTGCAGTTCCAGCTTCTGTCATCACCAGATCGTTGGCAGTCTCGAAACAGGTACGTTTTACCTGACTAGTTGCTAGGATGCGTTGATTAACGATGGAATTCACAGACAAATCCATTGAAGGCCCGAGCAGCAGTCAACGCGTTACGCTACCAACTTGAACACCCGTTGACATCTCACGACGACTCCGACATATTTCCAATCAGTTCTCAGCGGCCCACCCAAGCCTATCTGGTGCGATAGCATGTGGCCGCGATGGAGTGGAAACATGTTTGTGTTGATGTTTGTCCCGCTCAGCATCGTCAACTCCCTCGACATCACCACGACCAACGTCGATATTCACAAGCATCTGGGTCGCCGCCACCAAAGCCTTTCACATCAGCGCCTTCACCGTTCCAGCCTCTAAAAGGTTCTCGAGCAATTGACGATGCCCTGACTCAATTGAGCCACGAAGTATCTCGCACTTGGGGTGAAAAGCGACCAGGTAAGTTCTTAAACCCGAAGCGCGAAGCCTGAGAGCTGACGAGTCCTACCAGGCCGTGAAGTAGACAGTGCCTTGGACTCGCTGATGTCCACGGCACAAAAGGTCACAATGACTTACAACGACCACTAGTGTGTGCGTAGCTGCGTCTTCTCACGAATTACGTTGCTATGTTTCTAAAGAAGTGGATTATTGTGATTCAACGCGACCACTACACCTGTTATGATTCCACATTCTTAAGTTGAGCTGTAATGTGTCAGGCGATACAGCAACACCCGCCCACGGGCGTTACCGCACGCAAAGTAACCGCTGCTGGGGCTAAAGTCCATCGAAGTGACATAGTGCAGCGGCGTCTTTTGTGATGGCCAGTTGGAGAACACGGTGAATGTTGGGATATGCACCATCTTCAGAGCATCACGCGAGTCCTTCGAGGACATGGCCAGGATCTGGGAATCTGGGTTAAACTTGAGATCATCGATCTGTGTCGTGAGTTGCATCAATGCCTTACGAGGCTTGAGCGACGGTGAGAGGCTGTTGTTGTCGTAAATGTTAACGACGCCACTTGTTGATCCCGTGGCAAAGTACTTGCCGTCGGGGCTAGCGGCGATCGAGAAATTACCCAAACTGCCTTCATCCTGGTGGACGAAAACACACTTTCGCGTTCGCATATCCCATTTGTAAACTGTCCCGTCGCTACCAGTGCTGATGATGTACCGATCATTTTCACAGAACGTTGCAGATCGAACGGAACCATTCATCTTGAGATGACCCGTGCTCTCGTACGAGCGGGCCGAGACCAAGTTCAGGAAGCCGTCACTTCCCAGGAATGCAATGGAGTCGCCCGACTTGGAAACGACGAATCGTTCCAACTTCTGTTCCTTTCGACTAGGAATTCCTGGAATCTTCGTGATCTGACCCGCCTCGAGATCATACGAGAAAAAGTACGAGCGAGGTCCGGACAAGACCACACGGCTGCCGCCGAGAGTGTACTTGGCATTGACGATTGGGAGGTCCTTCACGAAAACGTTCTCGACGCGAGCGTTATTCGTGCCGTCAATCTGGAAGAGGTGCAACGTCTTGTCGAGGCCCGCGGTGAGGAGGAGCTGGCCATTCGGGTGAAACTCGACCGACTGGATGACCGCGCTGGATGGCGCGTGTTGATTCGCGTCCTTCATTCGGCATATATCGAGTGTGCCCTGCGGGAGGACATCATGCGAACCATCCAGCAATCTGCCGGTGTTCCGCACGACGCTGTCGGTTCCGATCGCCTCCTCATCCTCACTGTCCGACAGCAAATCTGCATCGCGATGCGTCTTCAGAAAGTTCTTCGGGTCTGCCCAAGCCACGGAGGCGTGCGTCGACTGGAATTGCTTCTTCAACCGCTGCTGGAGCTCATGCCCGTCGACGGTGTCCTGCTCGGTCTTGCGGAGTTTCCGCAGCCGGCGCTCATCCTCGAGATTCACCTCGATTCGGCCATCATCCTCATCAACCCAGGCCGGTTTGAGCTTGCTCTGCTTGCGCTTGGGGCCGTTGGCGCCGTTACCGGCACCGAAATTGCTCGTCACACTCAGTGCCGACGCGAACAACTGGTCTGCAAGCCGCGCTTCATCTACGATAGGAGTGGACGCCAAACACCGTCAACAACGGTCCGATCGAGAGGCATCATCTCAAGCGCGATGAACAAAACGGAACGTACCAGCACTTGGGGTAGTGGGGGCCGTCTTGGCCTTGACGGCGGTCGTCGCGGCGCGTTTGCCCATGCTCCGCCAATCGCCTTCACCACACAGCTCAATTTGCTTGAGCTGCTTGGCCAGTCACAAGTTGCTTTAGCGGCCAACCAACTCTCAAACCGAATCCACGACAAACCCCAATGCCATAAAATATCCATGTTTATACATTCAAAAAGGGTGAATAGTCAAAGGAGGTTTTGGTTGGGAGAGGATGCTCGAGGGGGGATGTCACAACACCGTCATAATACTTTATTTCAGTGAGAACGAATCGGGTGTCGGCTCTGTGATCAGCACCGTCCCTCTGTGATTGGGGCTTTCTTTGACTGCCGTCGATTTCGACTGAGGCAGTGGCAACAATCGCAAAAGGCAACAGCATTCGAGAAGCCCAAGGACTCGTTGCCCCGGACCGACCCACGATATCAAGAGCCCCCCCGCGTCATAGTGGTGTCCGCTCAGTGGAACTCGTCTGTACTCGTTGGACAACGTCATTCCCTCCACTCCCTTTCGTCTCGCATCGACAGCAGCAGCATCGCGCCGGTTGAGAGCACCGCCTCAGGGATTCTCGACGTTTTCTGCAGCTCCATTGGCATGTGCACGACCTCAATGACCATGAGTGAGATCAACGATCGGTTGGACACCCCATCCGTATTCTTTCAGTCATCATCGTCGCCTTCCTCCATCTCGGAAGTTGCTGTCGATTGTGACACCAAGCGGCAGGAGGTGCGGTGTGTGGATGGCTGCCGCCTTGAAGCCAGTCTCCCTCACGTTGTTGTTGATCTGTCCATTGCTGTCGTGAAGGTTCAAGATGATCGGCGAAGTGACAGTGCCTCCCCCTGCACCAGCGACGAAGTCCATGCCACAGGTGACGACACCTCCCATCGTGGCTCAGATAGTTGGCGTGACCACTCGCGGTCCCCACGAGAGGATATTAATGAGGATGTTGCGCCTGCTCTCACGAATAGCCCGGCGTCTCGAAAGCGGAAACTCAGCAGTGTGAGCGACGAGAGCGGTCCCGACAGCAATTGCGTATCATCAAAACGCCGCCTCATCGAGCATGGCACAGACGGCCCCAGCGAGGATGACAAGCAAGAGGGATCTTGCAGTGAGTCCTCTAATGGTCCCATGGAACGGACATCGGCTGACGAATATGACGATGGGTACCGCTCCCCAGCTCTTCTTGATGCTGATTGTAGTGCGGCGGATGGAGAATATTATTACAGCCGACGCACCCTCTACATCGAATACTGGAGCCGAACCGATGAATGCAAGGAGCGCAAGTGGGACCATCTTGATGAAATCGCTGAGAAGTATGGCGCCCCCGAGGATCATATTTTCGCAACTTCGCTCAATGGTAGGACGGCGATCCTTGAGCCCAACATGTTTCCGTACGATACCCCTGCAGGAATCGAGCATTGGACACTGTGGCATGTGAAGGAGCTGTCCCACGAACAGATCAAGCAGTATGTGGAGAACTGGATCGATGCAAATGCTCCCCATGTTGAGTGTTGGAACTACGACGACAACCCAGAACGTTCGATCGACATCTTCCATGTCCACGTGTATCTCCAAGTCCCTGAGGGTATGACTGTCCTCCAAGGCCGCCAAGTAGAAGATTTGATGCATGAACTCGACTAGATTCAGCTCGTTGGTCACGCCGTTATTTATCCACGCAAGTGCAGTGTTAGATGTGGAAGGCTTCTGAAACCGGTCTTGGGCGACAGTCATGGGCCGTGGATTGATAGCTTTCTGCTCGCAAAAGTGCTCCCCCGCCTCCTCCACCGCAGTTTGTGCCAATTAATTTTGTCTGGTGCTGCCGTCGCAAGCGGTGAGTCGCTAAGTTGCAGTGAAATTGCCAATCCACTGAGCCATGTTTGCGATCATGTCGTTTTTGTGTTTTTTGCGTCATCCAAATCTTGTGATTCAGACTCTCCTTGGAATATTCCCTGTGAGACTCACACGTGATAGGTGGTCCACATTCATTTTTGGGAGTGTGCGTCACCTCAGCAAGAGTGAATGAATGGTCATTCGCATAAAAAATGAGGGGTCGTCCAAAATGTTACGGTGCCATCAACCGCAATTGGCACACCGCTCATCGGAATCATCGGCGGTCGAGTGTACACAGCACTCTCCACGTTCCGTGTTGCATCCCCTCGTATTTCCCGATCAAATGAACGTCGAATGCAGCCGCCCTCATTGTGCATGCCAAAAGCATGTTGCTTCGCGCCCGCGAACGCGGGTGTTGGCTGGAGTAGATGCGGCTGTGGGATTCGCCGGATATAGGTTTTGCCAGTTTTTTGTTGAGTCCGTGACACTGCCTGGTGTTTGTCGTCGGCAGGGCCAAGTCCGCAAGTATTGGAACTCAGCTTGGGCGCCGCCAGAGTGGGCACCACCACGGATTCGCCGTCGCGCCACCGCCGCTGATTCGCCTGGAGGGGGCACCGCGTCTGTGTGCCCCGCCTCTCATTCGCAGTCGTCGAACACGGGTCCAAGTGCCGACGTCCGCGCGCCGCCACGATCATGGGCCGCCCCCATGGGGTCGTCCGCTCGGTCCTCTGGACGTTTGCCTTCCACGTGACGACGGTGCTCTATGGGCTCGTCCTGATCGCGCTCCTCGCGCTCACGGGCGCGGGCCTCACGCTCACGCTCGTGTGCGCCGCCTCGGGCTCGACGCGGAACGTCCGCGTCTTTGCGGCGTGGCTCTGGCGGACCGAGATGCGGATCAACACCCTCGTCGCCGCCTCGCCGCCGGCAAAGCCCCCGAGGAGCGAGGAACCCATGGCCCCCAACAACCGGTCGTCGTCGTCGTCGATCGCTACCTCCTCGGTGCCCCCGCGGGGGCGCGAGGTCACGGCGTCGGTGATGATGTTCTCGATCCTCTACTTTCTGCTCTTCAAGGGCCTGTTCAATGTCGTCTTCTCGGCGATCCCCCTCGCGTTGTGGTTCATCGCCGTCGTCCAGGTCCTCCCCTCGCGCACGGCGGACACGGCCGTCGCCCTCGGTGACAGCACCTTCACTATGGTCTTTGCGATGCTCGCGGTCTCCTTCTTCGCGCACCAGATCGGCGTCACCGCGGCCACAGCGAGCGTCGCCGTCTCGAGGAAGATTCAAAAGCTCATTTTCCAGGAAGACCACGACGCCCGTGGAGGGGGCTGGGCCTCGGATCGGACGCCGCTCTTGCCAACGGACTCGTTCTCCCACGCGAGCTACGCTGAGTACCAAACGACGCAGCACCAGGAGCAGCTTGCCCGACACTGGTCTGAACGGAATCGACACACCGGCGGGATGGGCCCGTCGGCGCTCGCACGACCCCCGCACAGTTTTCCGAGCCCCTTCGCCCCTCCGCCACCGCCACCGCCGCCAGCGCATGGAGGCTCTGAACAGTTGGCCCCGCCGCTGCCCCCCTTGCCCCCGATACCACCGGGCTCGCACTCGCACAATCGAGCCCAGTCCCAGGGTCACGATCACGACCAAGCCTTTCGAGAGGACGTGGCGCATCACGAGTTGCATGTGTGCTGCCTCAAACTTGCGGTGGATGTTGCTCGTGAGCAACCGCAACGGCAACGTGGGCGTCGCGGAGTCTCTGGGTCCGGGGCACGTGGTCGCGGTGGTAGACATCACAATTCCTTTCATGGTATACACGATCGTTTTGCGGCGGCTCCTGCAAGCGCAGCTCCTGTGCAGCGATGCCGTAGTGCGAGCTCGTCCAGCTCGTCAAGTTCGTCTAGCACGTCAAGTGCCTCGCCACACCGACGTGGGAAACGTTCGCATCGCTTGCAAGAAGGCGAGTTCCACCGTTTCCCTCCGAAGCATACAGAACGGCATCGACTTGTGCGAAGCAATAGTTTCGATTCTGGACAAGTCGCGCATGGTCGAACGCTCGCTGGTTTTGATTTGAAGCACCCCGGTCACCAAAACATTTATGAGGTTCTCGACCTTCGCCCGTCCGCTCCACCGCTTCCGGAATCATACAATCGTCGCGGGCCCCGAATGCTACCTGATTACCCTGTGGCGCTCCTCGCAGAGACGCATTCAAGTCATGGAGTGCATTACCCCCCACCTCAACAACTTCACAAGTCACTGTCTGAAGGTCCCCGTCATTACAGCGATTTGGGCGATCAATCAATGCGACCTGCATCAGCGCAGCTCGAGATGTTCACCACCAAGCAAATGCTGAAAGAGCAAGCGAAACAACTGAAGGTAGCTGCTAAAAGGATGAAAGAAGAATATAAGAATCGAGCCAAAGCACTGAAGCGGGAAGCACATCGAGCAAGAAGCGAAGCTAATCGTTTAAAAAAGAACAAACAAGATGGAGCAGAGGACTGCCTCGGTTTTGGAGCCCTTGAAGCAGTTGGATCGCATTCTCATTTCGACGCTGACTACGCACAGCCTGTACACTCTGTCAAGATTCTCGATCGGCGAGTTCAAGCTCAGCAGGCTGATGATGCAGAGGAAAAGCAACCTGTCAGCGATTCTCAAGAGATTACTGATTCGAGTGAATCATCATTGGACCGTGTTGCAGATGTCCAAAGCCGCGAAATGTTTGCAAGAGAAATTGAACAAGCCGCACAGGAGGAGGTCGAACGGCAACGGCGGGAACTTGATGCGCCATCTCAACCCCCACCCCAATCCGATCCGCATTACGCAGTCACAATGCTAAGCAGCAACGGCTCTAGCCGCAGCGGCCGAACTCGTGGACGCCGCCTGACTTCAAGTGACCAAGAAGTTCGCGTATACTCTGCTGACCAGAGCTCAGGTAGAATCGCGCTAGACTCGATTGCTCTAAGCTCGAGCCAAGACCCTCGATCAGTGAGCCTCTTTAGTCAATATCAAGCTGGTATTATCTCTGACCAAGAAATTCATGGTATCTATGGGAGCATTCCACGCAACCTTGAAGATCCTGATTATATGGGTATCAGCGGCTTTGGTGGAATAACCTTTTCATCTAGCCCTGCTGAGCTGGTCACCTCTATTGACACTGGTCCAGTCTATCGAAGTACATCCGATTCACATCCAGAGTACAACGCGTTTTCGCCATTGAGCTCGCCGCTCGCCAGCGTTGGAACTTCGTCATCCTTTTTGAATACAACGCCTCAGTATGATGTTTTGTCTCCAACACACAGTTTGAAGGATTCTGAAGACCCATCAGAACATTTCCAGCAGGTTTACCGATCCATTCGCTTCACGGACGACCCTCCCGTGGTTGCCTCTCGAACTTCGGTGAAGCTACTAAGTGCTGATGTTCCAGGCACGCGAGATAAAGTGCATTTTTGTTCGTTTGCCCCTCCTTCTGTCGCTCCATCTCGCCAAGCATTTCAATTTACAGTGTGGGCTTTCCTCATGAACCAGCGCATTGAGATGCAAGAAATGGCCGAAACGTTGGACCCATCTGCCAAGAAAATGTCTGTCGACGCAAAGATTGTGGTTCGTCGTGGGGCAATCGTTCATGTAACACTTGAGGTGCCGGACGGTTTCAAAGTTCTAAATGGTGCAACGCAAGGTTTCCCGTGGGAAGGGAAAGTTTCGAATGTCCAATACGATGTGGAGTGCACGGATGACGCGGATTTTGGTCAGGTTCTGTTCAAAGCGAGCATCGTTGTTGGCTCGGAAGTTGCAGTTCTGAGGTCGTACATAATGGTATCGTCAAAGAAGCTGGAGTCAGGTGAAATGGAGGCCCAATTGCTCGAGTCGAGCTTGGAGGTGCTTGATAAAACATTTCAGGAGATTCCATACCGTGATCTCGAGCTGAAGCAACTGGTTGGCAGTGGCTATTTTGGAGACGCGTACTTGGCAAACTACAACGGAGAAGATGTTGTTGTGAAGACAATTCGAGCAAGTGAATTTGGCGAAACGAATGATCAGATTTTGCGTGAATTTCAACACGAGGCCGCTGTCTTGTCTATGTTTGGTCACCATCCGTGCGTGGTGCCATTTGTTGGAGCATCCACAGAACTGCCATACCCGCTGTGCCTAGTGACGAAATATCTTCCTTACGGAAGTCTGGAAGACAACCTTAAGAACGAAGAATCGAGGGAGCAGCTTTCGACACGTAAACGAACTTTGATGCTTAAAGACGCAGCAGCAGGCCTACTAAATATTCATGAAGGTGGCTTTATCCACCGTGATATTGCAGCAAGGAACTGCCTTGTGGATCATAATTTGCGGGTCAAGATTTGCGACTTTGGATTGTGCCGTCGAGTGAATGCTTATGGTGGCTCGTTGATGAAAGATTCTGTTGGCCCAGTGAAGTACATGGCACCTGAGTCTCTGCAGCCTCCCCACTCCTTCTCGTTTGATTCCGACTCATGGATGTTCGGAGTTTTGATGTGGGAGACATACACTGCATCCGTTCCACATTCGTCATTGACGCCAATGGAAGCTATGATACGAATTGTTCGCGGAGAACGGCTGGCAGTGCCAGAGGATTTACCGGATGACCTGCAGTCGTTGATGGAGTCGTGCTTCCATGACACCCCGTCGCAGCGCCCCTCAATGGCTGAAATTCTACAATCCCTGGATGCCTTCGTCAGTCAGACCGGGAAACGACCAGGACCAGTCGCCGTGACCTCAAACGCACTGGAAATGGCCGCTCTATCCAATCGTCGAACAATGGAACGGCGTGACCAGTCCATTTGGGTTTAGCAAAATCGCTCGATTGATTTTTTGCAGGGTCGAACTAGCATGTATATAATGAATTGTGTGTGAACGTGTTGAACGAAATATCTCGAACGTGTCCAAAGCATTAAATATGGTGCCCCTGGAGGCTAAACTGTCAAGTCTTCAAGATCCATCGAAGACATACGATCGAGCTTCCTTTCACCATTATTCACTTCGACAATCGATGCTCGCAGAGACAAATCGTCATCTTCCTCTGATCCATCATCAGAGGACTCATTCTCAATGAGAGACGTGGTTGGTGGCGCGGGTGACACTTCGAGGTTGTGCTGAGGATGCGTACTAACAAGTTTGTTTAAAGCGAGTCGCATCACAACGATTCCGCGTTCCCTGCGGGGATCATTCGTGCCTCGCTGGACGGATTCATTCTGTCAGTGCCGTGCCTATCAAGGATCACCCCATGACGACCATGGCTTACCTGCTGGAGTATGCGCAGTACATTCTCACTGCTCTGGATGGAAATGAGCAGTGCCTGTGAGAATGCAGACATGTCGATGTCTTCAAGTGCAACGCCATCGGTTGCCACGAAGTTATTGATGTATACATCGTGAACTATTAATTCGTCAGTGAGTTCGGGGTATTGGTATCGAAACGAGTCTGCGGCAATAAAATGATCGGGGTTCCATCGAGGCCATACTTGCGCCTTCGCGGCGGTGCGAACTCGATTGAGCTCAGATTCTAGTGTGGAAGACAACTTCGAGCGCATCTTCTGGGTCCATATCAACGTCGGCGAGTTGATGTCGGCCAAAGATCGCAAACGTGCGTTAAACTTCTCAGGCGAGCTGCGGAGGACCTTGTTATGAGCAGAGTCAGTTGGAGTTAACACTGCATTGCCGTTTATGAACTGTTGTACTTACCCGGAGAAAACTTGGGGATAGTAGCTGCTTTAGGACTTGATGGACAGATGACGTCTCAGACACGTTCTCATTCAAACAAACTCGCAAAGTGACTGCTGCTTCTCGAATTGGATCTTCTGAGTAAGTTGATGACTGATCGCGAACAGAATCATCTCCACGAGAATTAATTGCATCATCCAAATTTTCGGGGGTACGCTGTTCGGAAGCGTTGGGCCGCATATAGGACTGGCCAAAAGCGCATACGTCGATGAGCGCCAGCAAACCACCGGCTTGAACAACAACGTTGCGGGGACCATCGTAATGACACAACTTCGCAAGACAGCTCAAACTTGCACATGCAGCACCCGGTGAATAACGAGAGATCATATCCTTACTTGACATGTCTAACAATGAGGTGATGACTGGGGGATTTGAAGTGATTGCTTGTGGACCTTTCGGGTGTACGACAAGTGTGGTCAGGAGGTCCATAACTCGACAAAGCAAGTCATGTGCGAGACTCTTTTGGTCACCACCGCTTTTTGCAAGCATTTGTTGATAAGATGAGGCGAGCATTTTGTCAAGTGCTTCAGCGATCAATCCTAGGCCACGCTTCTCAAGGAAAAGGCAGCATGAGTCAGCATTCGAGCTGCGGTCGTCAGGTACACCAAGGATAGCAATCAGCAGCTCCAAAGCCAGAACGCCTCGGATCTGATCAGTGTCGCCGAGCAGTGACCGACGGAGTGGCAAAAACGACGTGTCATAGAATTCTGGTTGAACCTCAACAGCAGCGCAATGTGTCGGAATAACTTTGATCAACGCCTTCAAAATCAGAACTTGAACCTCCCATGGTTCAGAATTCGCTGATTTTACAGAATTCCCTGACATCCCAAAGACGGACTTGGTACGAGAGAGATCAACCAATTTAAAGAAAAGTGCGTTGATCAGGTTCTTGTACATTTCCGGCGTCCAAACGTTCAAGAACTGTCCGTCCCCTTCAATGAACGACCGCAAGAAAATGTTGCCCACAAATATGTCGTTGTCGACATCCGCTTTTTCGTCATGGCTCCCAAAGTCCAGTTCTTCTTGTTGGTTGCTGCTGTTTCCGGAAGAAACGAACTTCTGCTTCAAGTGTTTGAACACTTTCGTGCGCTGATGGCGTCCCCACATCACATCCGCAGATCGTTTCAATTCTGCATTGAATACAGCACAAAACTGTGCTGGGTCCGTAGATGAAAGCAAACTTCCGATCCCACAGCCATTGTATCCAACTGCTTCACTCAGCAGCTCATTGAACTCAGAGCGTGCATTCTTGTCTTTAGCAGAATTATGTGTTTTCACAATCTCGTGCTGACTTGTCGGACTTGCACATGACGAAGAAGGATTTTGTGGCATTGCATAATTCTCCTTTAGAAATTCCGCAGCTGCTAATGGCATTCCTCGTCCCTTTGGGTCACAACATGCCACCATGAGGTACACGAGTGCGAGCGACTTCCAGTTCGCGTCAACAGCAGGCTTGGAGTTTGGTCGCACTAGGGTATGTGTAACAGAAGCTGTTGTGACGCTATTGACATCCAGTTGAGACAACTGCTTCAAGATAACCAAGATCCTACCCACTGTGACTGGATCGAGTGTCTCAACTGCCAACAGGCGACATATGAACACGCGCTTCGGCCGAACAAGTATCAATGCAAACCTCGCCCGTCGGATAATCGCCTGCAGCACATTGACTCCAGCACGGACTAGTCCATCGCTTGAATTCCGTATTTCGACATCTTCTTCGTCAAAATCAAGGGTACTTGGACCAACACCATTTCCACGATTAATTGCATCCGTAGAACCGCCAATTTTGCATCGTGAAAGACTTCCAATGAGGACAGGATCAGAAAGGACATCAACCACTGACGCTGTTACCAGGAGGCTCTGACGATTAAGACTCTCAGATGGAGCATTCCGGGTTGTTATGATCGCCGTGCTAAGCAACAAGAAGCACTCACGAATGAACTCCGCGGAATAAATGGAGTGATTGGCAAGCAAAGTGAGCACATTTTGGATCGGTAACTGGCCTTGAAGAATCATTGCATATCGACGAACCAGAAGCCGGAGGCAACGAATACAGAGCAGCTTCCATGACTCATTGCGTTCGGTGGCAAGGCGATCAGACAGGTGCCAAGCTAAAATGACAGGGTCCACAACTTCGAAACTGTTGGTGAGATCTGCAAGAACGGGAATGAGAAATTCGACAAAGTAGCCGTTGACGACCAACTCATCTTGAATTGACCGATAGTCAACGTAAAACATTTCATGATCCCACTTCATAGCACTGGTTGTCATTGATTCTTGATAGCTCGAACGTTTTTGATTCTCGAAAGCCTCAACTTCTCGTGTCAGGGCAAGGCTCAACTCCTCACGCATCGACGAGCGCCAGACGAGCTCAGGCCTTTCGTGAGTCTGCAGTACGGAATCAATAATGTTGAGCCAATGTTCACCTTGTGACCGTGCGTCGTTAAGCCAGCGTTCAAAGGCCCCAACGCCCCCTTGGAGTTTGCCATTTCCCGTTTGGGATGTCATACGACTACGCTTGGAATCAGTAGTTGAGCGAAGATCGAAGTCAAACGAAAACGTAGGCATCGAGCGATTGGCGCGTGTGTTCTTGAGGATTGACGATGCCGTGTGACGCGCAAGAAGGTCGGATCTGTTTTCCGCCGGGATGAAGAGTTCGACCGGAAACATCCGGCAAATGGCCTTTTTGGAGCGAGTGTTTCCCGCACAGAACAGTTCCACCAACTCAACGGATTTGCTTCTCAGCATGTGTTTCGAGTTTGTCGGGGTCAAGTTGCCGTCGTTCGTCTCAGCTTCACTTTTATCGCCCCCATCCAGGTCCTCCTCGCCCACCGACAATGCTTCGCGTAGTGCGTAAAGTAAAGCTCCATATTCTCGCGCAGATTCTTGGAGCTCATGGACTTGCTCAAGGTCGATGAGGAAAAAGAGCTCTTTCACAAGGTCGATCGCAAACTCTTGGATTTCTCGGTCTGCATGATGGCAAAGATCGAGAATGGGGTTGCGCGCATTCAGCAGCGCCCCCACGGCCTATAACACGGATCGCCGCAGGACGATGTCAACATTTCGGTTCATCAGCCCGACGGTATCTGTCAAGTCTGTGAGATACCCACCTGTGCATTTGTGGCAGAGTCGGTAGTCGATTTTCGAGTGACGAGAGCCATGTGGAACAGCTCGAGGACGAGTCGAAGGCTGCTCTCTGTCTCCGATGGAGACGTTGTTGTGGCGCTGTGTTTCACCAGGAGGGATCGGAGCACCTCATACCCTCCGCTATCACCAAAGTTGCGGCGGTTCAGCAGTTCCCACTTGTCCGTCTTTTCATTCGTCTCGTTGCCAGGGCAGCAGCCCGTGAGGGCCAAGAGAACCTCGAGCCCTGACTGTTCAATGGCCGGCGAGAGCATCTGGGGGCACAACCTCACGGTGAGTCCACGAGTCCAGACACAAAGACTTCACCAAGCGACGACGCACGAGGCAGTTGAGCAGGGGCTTCATGGCGCACTTGGCCCCGAGCCGATAGAGCTCCCGCCACCCGATGACCCGCTTGAGGCACGTGAGCGTCAGCCCGATCTGCAGCAACAGCGACAACACCACCACCACCATGACGCACATCAGCCCACAACATCACGACACTGGTTTCACGGTGACAGCTCGTACGGACCATCTCGTCGTGGGCCTCACGCTCAGAGCGTTCGGTCGTGAGATGCTGGAGGAGTTGGTGCATGGCCAAGAAGAGCTTGGTCTCCTTGAGCTCGAGGGGCGCGGGGTCGTCGCCAGTGTTGTTGGTCGCCGGGATCACCTACATCGGTGAGAGTCCACGGTTGCGGTCCGTGGGTTTAGTTCACTTGTCGCTCCCCATGTTCAGCGACGACTGCGCTGCACCCACCGGCGCCGGGAAGGTCCGACGAAAGGCCTCGAGGGCCGCGGTGATGGCCGCGGGGGCGTCGCTCGCGGGCTTGAGGGCGATGACATCGCGGATCGCATTCCGCTGCTCGAGGGAGCCCGCCTGCCCCATGCTTGCTGCCTGCCCGTCGAGCACACGCGCGCTGCGCTGTTGTGCGTGTATGTGGGCGCCCAATGCGAAGATTGGCTTTGGGCGATGATGATGATGATGGGCCTGGCGGCGGGAGTGCGGTGGGTTGTTTTTATTCGCGGCGTTATATTGACAGGGGACCAAACGTCGGTCACCAAACCAAAAACCGTTCTGCGTCGGCCAAAATGGAGATCGCATATCGAAACAAGTATACGAAGAATGGGATGGGCATTCATCAGTGGCGCGAACAGTGTGAGAATAAATTATATCTCCATTGAGCCTGATTCGACCACCTCTTCGAAAGAAGGGCCACATCTAGGCCAAGCTAAGCTAGAGCACGATACTGTCCACAATGCCATCGTCCGCGTCGTCAATAGTATCGCCGCTGGTGGCCGCGCCACGGATGGAGCGGACGTATGCCAGGCGTGCCGTGGGGTCCATGACAAGATAGAGCTCCGCCTCGGTCGGTGACTGCGCGAGATGATCCGCCAGTCGTGCGCACACGTCAAAAGAGAATTGGTTCTTGAAGTGTTGCATGAGATGCGCAGCGGCTGCCTGTGCCGGGCTGAAGCTCGTGGGCATGGTCAACGCTGACGCTCTTGCCGTCGGGTGGACACTGGCAGTGCCGAGATGAGTGTCGACTGCCCCCACCACCGATTTTGTCACCGAAGACGTGGTAATGGGCTTGGATATTGCTGCCTCCTGCGTGATCGCTGACCCCTGTAGGGACAACGAGAGCCCAGGCACAGGGACAATCGAGGTCGACACCGAGTCCACCGCGGGAGCACCCAAGGAGACAGCACAAGTATCACCCCCTGGCGGCACGGGGACATCACTAGCTACGATTGTTGCTGCCATCGTCGACGTCGATCCCGGATTGGAGTGCGAGCCTGTGAGTCCATACCGCCGGCAAAAGCGATAGTACCAGCCCGAGCTGGCCTTGAAGCCGTCCATGCCTTCAAAGGTCGCGGCCAGGGCCCGCGCCTTCTCGCGGACCTTGACCGGTGGGATATCCATGTCCTGCCGGATCATCGCTGTGACCCACTCGTACAACGCGGCGTCAAATTGCGGATTTCGTACGCTCTGGGCCCGTTGGCGCTGGTCCCGGGCGGCGCTGGCCCCGTGTTCGTATCGCGCCTTGATGCGCAGGGCGTTGGCCTCAGCCCGCCACTTACGAATCGTAGACTCATTGACCCGATACCGGGCGGCGAGCTCGACGTGCTTGATGCGGGGGTTCTGGCGGGTGAGGGCGATGATCTCAAGCCGCTCCTTGTCCGTCAACCGCCGGCCGCATCCCTGCTTCCCCATTTTGGTATCGCTTGGTATGTACAGTCGAGGCGGTTTTAGGAGAGCAATGATGGCTGGGGGCGGTTTTTTACATGGTTTGGTTGTTTTCATTTTCAACAGAGTCATACGTTGTGTTTTTTTTTCTACAGTATTTGTGACAGCTATAGGTACAATGTACCAGGGAAGCGTGGTCCCGCCAGTTCATTGGCCAATATCCCACTCTCAAAGGGGCGAGGAGGTCACCCCCGACCGCCGACAGCCGAGATTGCACACGTCGCTCGCCAGGAGCTGCTGCCGCGATGAACCGCCAGACGCTCGCCGACGCCACGAGCCTCCACGATGCGCCGGTGCCCATCTACCTCATGGAGCAGATCGCTAGTACGTGCCACGGCTGCCTGTAGCGGCTGGGACGCTGAACGTACCCATCCATTGACATGGCTCTCTGCGTTTGCTTTGATCGCCCGCAACTCCAGACGGCACCAAGGCCAGCGAGCGGGATGCCGAGAAGACCGTCGACTTCCTCCTGGGCCGCCTGGCCAAGAGCAACCTCATCGTCAAACTGAAGGCCCTGCAGATTCTGTCGGTGCGTGTGATGCGAATGGCGTGCAGCTGAAGTTCAACGGCCGAGCTCACCTGCCGGGGCGTCAGTTCTGCGTTCGCGAGGGAAGCCCTGTCGTCGCTGAAGTCGTCCGGGAAGAGGAAAGCGAAATCTCAGCCTACCTACGTGCGTGGCGTGCTGATGCTTTGCTCGACGCGGCCGTGTACACTGATACCTTGACCATGATACCGACTGGGCAGAATGCTCCGGTCCACCGGATCCGGTCATGGGCGACGAGCGCTACCGTCGAATTCGCGTCGCTTCGCAGGTTGGCTGTGGGAAGGCTGAGTTAAGTCGTGTCTGTGCTAGGTACTGATTGGTCGCTCTTGAACCTCTCAGGAATTGCTTGTGTGCCTGAACGACGGCTGTCTGCCCCGTCGTACTGAAAACCCTGCACCTTCGGACAGTGGGGCAACATGGGGTCAGCAAGCACAGTCTTCGAACTCGTATGACCAGGCGCCGCCGCCTCAGCAGGGAGGATACGGGGGCAATGGGGGTCAATACGGCTCCGCCCCGCCGCCTTCGGGCCAGTATGGCTCGCAGCCGTGGGGCAGCAACAGCCAGTCGCGCCCACCGCCGTATTCGGACAACATGTCATCGGGTCCATCCTATGGCGGTTCTAGTGGTGGCGGCTACAATGGACCGCAGGGTAGCCAGTACGGTGGTCGGAGCGGCGGCTACAGCGGTGGAAATTATGGCCAGAGCAACACGACCGCCAGTGGTGGGTCGCAGTACGGGGGTGGTTATGGTGGCGATCATTCGGATCGTCAGGAGCCACAAAGTCAAGGCCCCAGCGGATTCAGCTCGTGGTCGGCGCCAGCGAATTCGAACACGTATTCCCAGCCCAAGAGCACGACTGGTGGGGGGATGTGGAGTAGCTCGGGTTACCAGAAGACCACTCAGCCAGCCCCCAGTTACGGAGGCGCTCCGTCGTACTCGTCGCGCGATAATCGTCCTACCGTGCTTGTCGGGCACAATCTGAACTTTCCGAAGCCTGCAGGTTACGGCAACAGCAGCTTTACTGGTGGGGCGACGGGCGGCAACTTTGGTACTGGTGCGTTTGGCTCGAACCTGAACAATACCGGCGGGGGTGGTCAGTTTGGTGGCCCATCCCGCCCGATGCCGTCGTATGTCGACAATATGAACAAGATGCTCAGTGGACCGTCTCACGGAGCACTTGGCATGTCGGGTTCCGCGCACATCATGCAACCAGATAATGCAGCGCAGTCCAAGCTGGGGAAAACGATGGAGGGATTGGTGAAGCTTGGCACTGAGGCCAAGGACCGGTGGGACCGGCGAAACATGGACAAGTCGATGGCGTCGTCTCTCGCTGATCACGACGAGTTAAATGCCGGTCCTCAAGTGCTCGATCGGGGATACTTCCAGCCGCATTCTCTCCAGAAGGGCACAGGTGGCGGAGACACGAGCGGGTACGTATCGTGTGGGCAATCGTCCATGTTACTGTCTGACAATTGAGGCTGTTGATATAGTGAATACGAACGGGGCCTCATCGACAACCTCTGTGCTTCCGTTGGGCTGGCTCGGGCGCCCCCCGCGGATGCACTGAAGCGCTTTGTTGAGCTCGCTCAAACCCTCGACCATCAGACGATTGGGGACATTCTTTTTGACAAACTGGAAGATTCCGTTTGGCAAGTGCGATTGAAGGCTCTCCACGTCGTCCTAGCGTTGCTTGACTCGCCAGGCTCTGCTCCATACGTCGAAATGTTTGAGGACAATGCTGGTGTCTTCGAAGAGGTATATGCAAATGCTGTGGTTTTGGTTTATGCAACTCGCGCTCAACGTCTCATGTTGCTCCTCACAGCTCCGCAGTGATGCCAAGCCAACTGTAGCCTCAAAGTCTCATCAGGTGTTGAGGGCTCTTGGCCTTGTCGATGATGCTTTGCCGCAACCACCGCTGGCCCGTCGTTCGACTTCTCGATCGAGTACGACATCACGGGCATCTGCCACCACGGCTCCTCCGGCGAGCAACGATGTCGATTTCTTGGGCTTTGATTCCCTCAACATTCATTCTCCGCGAGGAGCCCCGCCAGCGCGGCATGACTCGCAACAATCGCAATCGGCACCAAACATCTACGGGTCCCCACCGGGTGCACCGACGCCTGCCCCGCAAACACCACAACAAGTCTCGGTGGGTAGTTTATGAGTGAAAGGACTGGCAACTCTTTTCTCATTCGCATTGTCCCTCAAACAGCTTTTGGAGGGATTCGATATGGTCCCACCACCGCAGCAACCATATCAGCATCAGTACCATCAACCCCTTCCACCGCAGCAGCAGCATCAGCAATACGGGGACCTACTCTTGCAGTCACCACCAAATCAGCGGCGCCAAGTGCCGCCTCAGCAACTCCCGGGCGCTGCCGATGACCGATCCAAGGCGCTGAGTAACTTTGGGAAGGATCTCTTCACAATCGCAAACTCTCCTCGTCACTCGGATGGTGGTGCTGCGCAGCCAGCAGCAAAGAGCGAGCAGTCGGCTTTCAGCTTCATGTAGAGTAAACCGGGAAGATTGGACACATCTAAGCAGGAGGCGATTGCAACGTTCGTTGTTCAGATTAACTGTGCAAAGAGAAAAGACCGTCTATTGAGGAAAAACAAATCAAGGTGTGTGTAGGCATTCGCTTGAGTGCGTCACAGGGACACACCCTCTCAAGACCATTGCAACCTGGTCAAGGACCAAGAGAGTGAGGTTGCTCACTCCAACTTCTTCAACTTCTCCTCATCTTCCTCCGCCGCGTGTTGTTGGGCAAACTGCTCAATGCACGAAACGGCAAAGTAGCCGATAAACGCCACCATCACATACGAGCCGAGCTGCGAGATCAGACTGGACTTGGCGCCACCAGCAGCGTGGTCAACCGCGGCCTGTGCGTGCGACGAGTGGAACTTTTCGCGGGCTTCCAAGAGAAACTCACTCACGCGGGCATCAAGCCTCCAGCTCGCGGGACTAACGCTCGCAATGAACGCCTCGACTTGCTTCATGTGGGCATCCGTGAAGATCGTGATGAAAAACGCCGCCTGCAGGTTGACCTTGATCAGCGCCTTGCCGATGAGCGTGGCCCCGAAGAACGTCCAAAATGGCATCAGGAAATGACCACAGCAAATCCCGCAGAGATCAAACGCCACGTTCGGCCAGGCCGACATGAGGAGGACCCCCCAGAAGCCGTGCTTCTCGAGGAAGCGGATCATCCAGTCCTTCATCCAGTTGAGAACGTTGTACTGCGACTTGGACTCGGCAATCTCTTCGAATTCCTCATTGCGCTGGCCCGCGAGACGCGCGGCGCGGCTGAGGGCGTACGGGGGGATCTCCCCGGCGGCGGTGCCCGCGCCCCACAGCGCACAAGCCCAAAAGACCTTGCAAAAGATCGCAAAGAACGTCACGGGCGCAGCGCCGGCGCCGCCCTCGGGGCCGTCCACGCACGAAGTGTCAAACGTGCGGAACCACATGTTCCGACGTGAGTCAAAGTCCGTCGAGTGGCAGGCCTCGGCGCCCTGGACGACGAGGAAGATGTGCGGGAAGAGGAAGAGGATCCCCGAGTGCATGCCCGTGCCGAGGCCAACGGACGAGAGCACCCCAAGGCCGACCCACCAGACGACAAACTCGACATTGGTGTTGAACTCATCCAGGTATTCGTGGTGGTCGCCAGGAACGTTGGACGCCGCGACCCACGCGACGAGCAGCGGGAGAAGCACGAAGCGCGTCGCATTGTGCTCAAAGACGTAGAGTGCGAGCCACTTGACGAAGCGCGCAAAGACGATGGCGAAGTGGTAGAGCACGCGGTGCGGGCGTCGGAAGATCGTGAGCTTCTTGCGTTCGAGGCGGAGCTCCTCCGCGAGGGCGGCCTTGGTCTTGGCGCTCATGGGCCTGGGGGAGGAGGGAGAGGAGGGGAGAGAAGGGGGAGAAGGGGAGGAGAGGAGAGGGGGGGGGAGGAGGGGGGGAAGTCACCAGCGAGAAATGACAACAGGTCGTTTCAACGCGATTGGGGCAATGACAACGTTCCCCAACTGAAGCTGACGACGTGGCGCGGTCCTGAGGGGTATAAGTGCGAGGGCGGCAATCTTATCGCACTTACGTGAGGAAGAACAGCTTGAATTGTGAGCTATGTTAAATTGTGGGCCGTGCAAAATGGTAATGACCACATGGTCAAAACCTCATCTAATTTTACCATCCAAATGTAGCCATGTTGAATGGAAATGACACGACCGGTGGAACATTGTGACCTCGTGCGCGCTCGTGGAAATGGCGCTGGACATGGACTCACCGCCGCGATGCGAGGAGCCAGAGGAAAGCGGGGGAGAGGAGGAGGGCGGTGGATTCATGGCCGTTGACCTCCTTGCCCGGGCGCGGCTGCTCTGTGAGGCCGCCAATCAGATCTCTCTGCCCGTGCTCCAGGCCGCCAAGAACCTGTCGAGCGGCGCGCCGACAAGCACGAAGAGTGACAAGAAGAGCACCAATAGGAAGAGTACGGACAAGGACAAGCGTCGAGACGCCAGATCCCCCAAGCTCCAGACGCCTCCGCGAAAGTTGCGAGCATCCGCGGGAAAAGACCGACCGCTGGCCGAGCAAGCAGAGCCAGATTCAGCGAGCAGCCTCCTCCCGCGCCTTGGAGTCCCACCAAAGCACGTGCCTCCGACCAAGCTCCCAACGCTCATCAAGCGCCGACTTGACGGCGCTGGGACTGCTGGTCTGCCACCGGCAAAACCCCCGAGCAGGTCCCGGGAAGAGGACGACGAGGCGACCCTCCCACTACCTCAGATCCACGCAACGGACGAATGGCGACGACAGCGCGAGGCCGAGAAGGTCCGACAGGCACAAGAACGGGCAAAGGCTCGCGTTCTCAAGTCCAAACCCTCAAACCAAGCTTCTGAGACGGCGGCTGGGGCTGAGTTGGAGGACCCACTGCGGCGGAGGGAGGAGGAGCGCTGTAAGGAACGGCAACTGGAGGAAGGGCGGAGAAAAGCTGAAGAGCGTATTCGCCAGCACCGCCTCCTTGAGACCCAACAGCAACAGCAACAACGAGAGAAAGAGATTGCTGAGAAGCCCCCGAGTCGCCAGACCGATGAAGAGCGCGCGCGTCTAGATAGCTTTCATCGCCAAACCCTTCAGAGACTCCACGCATCCAAAAAGGTCGCGGCAGAATCCACGAATGAAACACGTGAAAGCCAACAACGTGCTGCAGCCACTGAGCCACTGAATGAAGATGCTGAAATGGAGAGAAAGAAGCTTGAATGTAGACGGAGGAAGGAGACGGCTGCGAGGCTCAGGCGTATTCAACAACAGGCGGACGAGCAAAAGCGGTGAGTTGACCAATCGTTCTGTGCGCATCTCGTAGGAAGCGCGTAGCGACCTCTATGCTTTTGTAGGTTGGAACAAGAACGCCTCGAACAAGACATTGCGGCGTTCAAATCGAAGCGAAGAGAGCTAGATCGTGTCGCTAAGGGGCTGAAAAAGGAGTCTCTGAACACGACCGACGTTGAATCGACCACGGTGGCGATAAAGAGTCTTGATGGCCCCTCACCAAGTCCAACAATATCTCACGTTCCTTGCGAAACGCGAGGAACTTCCTGCGCCAAGCAAGAAGAGCGGGCGACTGATAAGGCACCGAATGAGGATCACGCAGCAGATGATATCGCAGCCGAAATGCTGTATGTTACCGAGCCTCAAGAGAGTGAGCCCCAAAGCGAGTGCCCGACATCAGCCACGAGTACAAATGACACGAAACGAAAGAAGCTCCCACCTTGGAAGCAGACCCCTGTACCGGTGCTCCCAACGGAATGCTATTCACACAAAGCAGTCTTATCGGTATGCCCAACATCACCAGTTTGACACACGCTTTTCAATCTTCTCACGCTTTGGTCGTCGCATTTGATTATCCAGCCGAATCTATTGCTGATACAGCAAAATTTTTTGCCTGGCGATCACACCTCGTACGCTCAGAAATACCGATTGCGGTCACGTTAACGCTTTAGTACATAGACCCCCTCCACCGTTCGTTCAATAACCTCTGAGGTAAAGAAAGCATACTCGTAGTATATGATATTGGAGCACTCATGGTAGCTCACTTTTATATTATTGTTGGCTTCGCTGACGCTAACAACCTCGCCCGTTGTTCCTCGATCTTCTGCTGAAGTCTAGCTTGGGCGAGGATTGTTTTGGAATTACTTAAATTTGACGTGGGCTTGTAGTTGCGGTCGAGAAATGACTTCTGGTCGTGTCGTTGAAGTAATTGGCTCTCATAGAACTGTTGTGTAGCAGTCTTGACCACACGGCCCTTGGACACTTCTTCTCGTACCACTTGCGTTTTTATTTCCTGTCTGCGCTGCTCACGAACCTTCGAATCATCTGCAATTCGATTGATGAATTCGTTCCCAATATCTCCCCAGGCTTGTGGAACCCGAAACTCGGATCCGCAAATTTGACACTTCTTCTTCTTGTCCCGATACTCTGAATACGACTGCGGAATTTGACACTTTGGACAAACTTTTTTGTTCTGTTTAAGAGCATTGGGACATTTGGTGACGTTGAAGTTCCACATTATCGAGGCGAATACTTACGAGATTTGCTTGGTACTCGTTTTCACCTCTTGTCAACTCCAATTTCTGATCACGGTCTAATGTTTAGTGTCGTATCCAGCAAGGATTCATTATTTTTCATTCGAATCTGCACCTTTTGTCGATTTCGTTCTGCTGCTTCCATGCGCGCAATAAAATCACTGCTTCGGTCATTGCCGCTACCGTTATCGTCGTCAAAATCGGAACTTTGGCTTGTCGCCTTCTTCTTCTTTGTTCGAAATCGACAATGCTTCTCCTCTTCATCAAGCGCAAACTTCCGACCAGTCTCGGCTTTCTTGGGCTCGGAAAGAGTTTCGATCCGCTTCTATAACCATTCATGAGTGCTCAGCCCACAAGAGATCTCAACATACATGGTGCAAAGGATGACAGACTCACTGCAATCTTTGCTGAACAAAACAATCAACATCTCGTTAACCTTGAGGGATCCGACTGAGTGGGCAGTAACTACCATACCTGGAGCCGCCGATACCACTTTCTGCTTAAGCTGTTCGAGAGTTTGACTTTGCTGTTTTGCGGTTTGAAGAAGCTTTTCCTGGTAAAATGCGGGCTTCTTCACGCCAAGTAGGACGTCCGACGCATGAGACACATTACCATGCTCACCCTTCCTCACAATGGTTGTGATCCCGTCGGCACTTCTCACAACTCCGCTTGCGATGCTGTTGGCGGGAGATCGTGAACGTAAAGAGGACGCCGTCGACGGCGGTGTTTGTGCGCGCGTTGTCGATGTCGTGCGTTCTGGAATAACCACCTCCAGGCGCTCGACAACAACGTTTCCTTCGCCTGTTGTGGCTGCCATGGGCTTCATGTCCATGCCCTCGGCTCGCTGGATGTTCTGGACCTTGGCAAACATCTCCGCCAGCTCGTCATCGTCGTCGTCGTCTCCTCCATCGCCGTCGTCGGCGTACATATCGGCATAGTCTTCGTTGTCATCTCGGTCATGGCTCATGATAATCCCGCTCGACCGACCCGAAAAAAACAAAATGCGACCTCAAAATATAGGGAGCCACGGTCTAATCGGGACTCGCGACTCATAACTTCTGGCAACGACCACAACAAGGCTGGAAGACACTCGAGTGTCGCGGCACTGCAAATATGAACCAACTTGACATACCGGCGCTCAAGTCGCGTGTGGAGGCGGCGATCGAGACGCTCTTGCGAGCCGCCGATACTCGAGTGAGCTGGAAGCAGGTCACTCCCGCCTCACCTGCGACCCAAGGCACTGAGCTTGCGCCGCCGTATTCGTTCTTGCCGGGCGTATACCAGACGCCGGAGGCCACGGAGGGTGCTCCAACGGACGGATCGGCTGCCGAGCACCATGGCATCGAGAACAGCAACGACCCTGGAAGCTTCCGAGTGCTCCTGCATGGGGATAACACGTTTCACTACTCGTGGACTCTGAAACGGCCTCTCCCGCGGGCGATGGAGTACAAAGTTGAGATGACCGGCGACTGGCACAAGCCCGTGTTGAACCGCTCGCGTCGTGGGGACGAGGATCAGCGAATGTTCCTCACGGCCCGGCGCATTCACTTCCAGCGCTTATCCAACTACGGTTCGTCCTGAGGCGGCTCCTCGTTCGTTGGGTTTCTTTTCGCGTATCTCACCGTCGAGTTGTTGCGCAGACGCCGAGAACCAAACGTGGAAGCTCTGCCTCAAGACTCTCACGCGGCAGGGCTCGGACTGGGCCGCCGTGGGCGAGACCGAGCGGGGGATCCCCCCGATCGTGGTCGTGTTCACCTGTGGCGATGGCGTCCTCGAGAGCACGGGGGCTGTGGTGCCGTCGCACGTTCTCACCAACTCGCCCGCATGCCGGGTCCTCGCGGGCCTGACCAAGAAGATCGCCAACAAACTTGGCGGGCCCATCGACGTGATGACCGACAAGTGGCTCCCCGGGCGCCACCACCGGGTTCTCGTCCGCACCGAGGAGCGTGCGCTGGTGAAGGCATTCAATCCGTTCTTCTGGTCCGTGTTTGTGTGCCCCTGTGTCTGTGTGCGTGCGTTGCATGCATCGTTTTGATATGCACTTGCTGATCGCTTCCCTGGCGTGGTGTCGGTCTGGTCCGACCAAACGATCATCCGGCGTAGTCTCGCGGAGGTGCGCCCGTAGCTTGAGCTCTGTTCAAGTGTTTGCTGTTTACTTCGACGCTGACACGCCACCCACCGCAGGCCCTCCGTAGCCACCGCCTCTCGCCCTCGATCGACACAAAGCAGCACGGTGCGCGCGCAACACCGCAATCGACGACGCAGTCGCAGCAGCAGCAGACGACGAAGACGGAGACCGAGGAGGAAGACGAGTTGGCGCAGGTTGCGTAGGAATTGAATCAGCACAATGACATGGCTACACTGGTGTACCTAGAATCAAACGAGCTGGAAAACTGAATGTCGCATTTTCCAGGTTCACCTTCGTGCCACCTCCGCATTCATTTCCTGCTGATCCCCAGCACTCGCAATGGCCACGACGCCAACGACGACGGCGATGACGCTCAACGCAGCAGCAGCGGCGGCGGCAGCGGCGGCGGCGGGCGCGACGACCCCGACGTCCAAGAACACCCCGCACCTGCACTCGGTGGCGAGCTCGCTGCGCTCGTGCCTCGATGGCATGCTCCCAGATGCACTGCGGAACGACGCCGGGGCCTTGCAGCTCCACAGTCCGTAGCCGCCCGAAATCTCATGATCATTGCCGGCTTGCTGCTTGGGAGGGCTCACATATTGTTGTCAATTTGGGCGATCGCAGTGCAGCAGCAGCAGAGCCGCCTTCAGACCGAGAAGAACTCGTGGCGCTTTGGGCTCAACTACCTCTTCGAGACCCTCAAGCAGCACAAGGACTGGTACGCGCGGAACCAGCAGTTTGTCCAGCTCCGCAAGGACGTCCGGCGCTTTGAGGCCCACGTCGCGACCCTGCGGTCGATCCTGTCCGAGTCCGTGAGCAAGCTCGACCTCGAGGCCGGGCTCCGCGTCGCCGAGCTCGAGGGCCGCGTCGGGGCCTACAAGATCATGTTCGAGGTCACCAAGATCGTGACCAAGCTCAGTCGCCCGCTCGTCAAGCTCCAGATCCTCAAGCCCAGCGAGTCCTCGCTGTCGATCTACTGCGATACCTTTGTCCTGGACATCGTCCTCGCCGGTGGGGAGGTCCGTCGTCGCTAGTGAGACCCCACGACGGGTCGTATGTGTATGGCTCAATCGTATGCATGCTTTGATGATGATAGGGTGCCGTCGAGTCGGCGTCGCTCATGACGGTCGAGAAAGGTGCGATGCGGTCGTGGTCAATAAACAGCCACACGGTAGGATCCAAGACCGACAGCCTGACACTGCATTGAAACGCCGCAGACGTCTCGAAGCAGTTTCCCGAGCGCGACGAGGACCTCCTCCGGGCGCTCAAGCAGCTCGCCGCCGGCGAAAGCTCCAACTTTTCGGTCCGTTCACAAAGAAACTGGGACATCAATGCACCGCTCTGTGTGGGAGGCTGGTCGCAACGCATCGACTGATCCTGATTGTTGTTGGGAGTAGGATAAACTCGTCCGCTTGATCAATCGCGCTGAGCTGGCCGTCAAGTACCCGACATGTGCGTGCGGATTGCGAGGGTTCGTGGTGGCAACTGCAGCGGTTTGTTTGACAGTGATGGGCCGATGGTGCGACCTGGCGATGCAGTGAACTTTGAGCAGATGGAGGAGGACATTTACGTCAAGCTCTCGGCGGCCGCCGCGCAGCATCCGTTCTGGACCGTCCGGCGATCAGTCGATGGCATCGGCATCCACTTCAAGGACGCGCTCAACTGCGCGCCGGTCGTCGAGCCCCCACGGAAGCGGATGAAGGTCGAGGATCCGTCAGCGCCGACCCCCGATGGGTTGCCTGACGCTGCTGCCGCCGCTGCCGCTGCTGCTGCTGCGGGAGCGGGAGCGGGAGGGACCGGGGGTGAACCCAAGTCGACCGAGGAGGGCGGCGTCCCGACCGCGGAAGGCGAGACAACCAACCCCCTGGCCCACGGTGAGTGGTCCGGGAACGTGAGCTTTATCGAATGGCGCGGGGAGGTCGCCCTCCATGTCGTCGGGTACACGCCGCTGGTGATGGTGGGCGTGCAAGCGCGACGCCTGGCGCTCGCCGTCATGCGCAAGCCGACTGATCTACCGGCGGAAGGGAGCGTGCAAGAGGACGAGAAGCAGTTTAACGACTTTGTGAGCTGGGTCGCGGCGTCCCCGCCAGGCGAGGAGCACGCCCGCAAGCCGATCGCGCCGCAATTGCACTTTGCACGCGACCACAGCGTTTGCTCCGTGTGGCCCCCACAATCAAGTCTCCCGATGCGTCAGGAGTACTCGCTCGTCACGAAGGAGATCTCGGGCGGGCTCCAGCTTCATGCCTTCCCAATCCCGGTACGGACGACGACGTGGTGGTAGTGAATGTCTCACTCGGACCATGGCTGAATCTCGGTTTGTTTGGGCTGTGCAGTTTGCCCATGCGACGGCGACGACATTGGCGAGCGTCTTCCAGATCTGCGGCCACAGTCTCTTTTTCCACTCGGTGCTGCTGAGTGCCTTTTGCTCTCGGAATAATGCGTTTGGACGTCGACTCACCCCAGAGATTGAGGATGTGATGAATGGTGCGTGATGGCCTTCTTGGGTGCGAGTTGATGCCATCTCACCCCCACAACGTTCAGAAGTATTGACGCATTGTTGCGGTGTTCTGTGTGGCCAGTCCCATTCAAAGTCGATGTTTCGGCCCCAGAGCACATCACGCTCAAGACGGAGACCCTCCCCACCATCGACAAGCAGCTCCTCATCGAGTTTGGCACCAAGGCCGATGGCCAGATGACAATGGCGATCAAGGCGTTCGATGGGACAGTAAAAAATGAGACGGTGGGCGATGGGGCCGTGCTCGAGGGCTCCGAGGCCACTCAGAAGCTCACCACAGCCTGCCACTCGGTCCCTCTGGTCACTTACTATGCGCTGCAGCGGGTGCTTCAGCGACACTCGGCCAAATCCGCCGCTGGTGGTGCCACAGCCCAGGCAACGTCGACGGAAAGCGGCGAGGATTGCGATGGAATCGTCACACTGGATGACGAAATGGCGGTGCCGATGAAGCTCGAAGGCGGGGAGGACATGATGCTGGACGACATGGGCATGTATTGACGACGCTCTCACTCTGCAAGTCCCAAAAACCAAACACGGCCTTGATCAAACGGTCTAATACCTCAATCGACTTTCGCGCTGCCGCGAGTGGCGAGTCTACGTGTTTTCTGCGCCTACCTACCTGTCTACCTACGTGCCTACTGACATCTATCGCTAATCGTCCTCCTCGGGTAGCACGGGCGGGGACTCCTGCAGGGCCATGTTCCGTCGCTGGGCCGCCACCGCCTGCGGGATCTTAAAGGCCGAGCTCGCCTTCGACGGCGTCCGTTCCTGGGCCTGGGCGGTGAGCAAGTCCGGGTCCCCTTGATATACATGACCGTCGACACCGAGGAGAAAGCTACAAGGAAGGACAAGGCAAACAAAGCATGAGTCGAACACGCCACCAGAACCCGCCAACTCGGATGAAAAGCACGGACCCTTCGCTTGTGCTCTCCCCAAGCCCAGCTCCCGTATGGAGCCCAGTGCCACCTCCACCACCACCACCATTCGATCGTCCGTTGGAGAACGAGTTACTCCGCCCAGCGCCGCCATCGGCAGGAAATGAGGCGTTTGCCCGGGCTCCGTTGGCTCCATTGAGAGCAAGACTCGGGCCAAGCTGGAAGCCGCCTCCGTAGACGGGGGCCATGGGGTGCGGGGTCTTGTTGGCGTGGTTGTGGCCTCCCGGGGTCTCGCGGAGGACGCTATTGCAGGACAGACAACGTTCCCGATCGAGGCTCGGGAGCGTCCCGCCCCGTTTCTGATTGTTCCCGGAGGGGGCCATGGACATGGCGTGTTTGCTCGTGAGGAAGGCATTCTCGGCCTCGGTGAAGGTCCGTTGGGCTCGCTGGATGGAGGCGTTCATGCTCTCGGAGACGCCCTTGAGCAGGGCCATCATCTCCTCCTTGTCGGCCTTGTTCTTGAGCGCCGAAAAGACATCGTCGCGGTTCATCTTGAGGTCGATAAAGGCCCGCAGGTTCTCGACCTGCTGCCGCACGCGCGAGTCGTAGAGCACCTGCTCCTTGATCTCGAGGAGGTCCTTCTTGTCGGCCTTGATCTCGCTGAGGTGGGTCACGAGCTGCTGGAGTTCTTGGCTCACGCGCTTGAACTCGTCCTCCTCGCCGATGACCGAGGCGAGGGCCTTGTCGAGCTGGTTGCAGATCTCCTCGTACTTGGACTCGATGACCTCGTCGACCTTGGCCCGGTCGGCCTTGAGCAGCACGAGGCGCTGGACGTCCTCGACGGCGCACGTGTTGTCGTCGAGCGTCCGCCGGGTCTCGAGCATCATCTCCTGGACGTTCTTGGCCTGCTTGTTCATCCTGTCGGCGAACTCGCGGATGGCCTCGTCCTTGCGCTTGCTGTCCTTATCGGCCTGCTCGAGCCACATCGCCAGCGAGAGCTGATTGTGGAGGATGTGGTCCGAGTTGAGGAAGAGCTCCTTCTCCTCGGCGTTCATGCGGTCCTCGAGCTGCAGGGCAAACTGCTTGGTAACCTCCTGGTCCTGCCGGAGCACGAGGAGGTCCTGCTCGACCTTGTCCGCGAGGATGGCGTGGTTGGCGTGGCAGATGCCAATCTGCTGCTGGGCCTCGACGATCTCCTCGTGGTTGGCCCGGACCTCGGCGGCGACGTCGTCGATGCGCTTGAGCTCGTCCTCCTGGCGCTGCTGCTTGACCTCGACCTCGTAGATCTTGGTCGTCATCTCCTCGAACTGCCCCGTGAGCGTGAGGACCTTGGCGTTGACCCGCTCGAATTGCTTTTGCGAGTTCTTGGCCTCGCGTTCCATGTCGCCGAGGCGGTTCTGGAGGCGATCGAACTCGTCCACGAGGAAGCGCATGGCATCCGCCTGCATGCGGATGGCCTTGATGAGGACCTTCTTGGAGACGTGGGGCTTCTCGAGGACCGTCTTGCCGTCGAGCTCGCGGCTTAGCTTTTGCCAGATCTCGGGCGTCCCGAGCCCGATCTCACTCGACGAGAAGAGCGCGTCGACCTCGTTCCGCTGCATCGTGAGGAAGCGACAAAGGGTCGTGAATTCGGGGCGGCGACGGTGGTGGCAACGACGACGACGGCAGCGATAGCAGGCGAGCGAGGCCGTGTGGTGTCGGGGCGACGACCTCCACGTTTGGGGTATTTTCAGTTTGACGCTGGGCCAAAATCATCATCAGCAAGCAGCGAGTGCCTTGGTGGCAAGGAGATCAAGAAAATCCAATCGACGCAACTGCGATGACGCAAAGGGGTATATTGAAATGCACGCGTCGACGATCGCCGATTGTTTTGTTCGTATTGCTGCTGTTGTTGCTGCTGCTGTTTGTTCCATCTTCAATCCTCACTGCGGTGAGAGAAGGACCGGGGCCTCCTCCAGCTTGACCATGTTGAGCGAGGACTCGAGATTGATCTCCCCGAGGAGCTTGCCGTGCTTGACCACGTAGACCTTCGTCCACATGTACATGGCGGCGATCTTGTGCACGCGGCTGAGGTTGACATCCTCGCCCACCTGAACCATTTCGCCATTATCGATGAATACGCACATCTCTCAACGTGAGCCCACAAATGACAATGACAATGTACCAACCCGAGGCGGGAAGCCCTCGACCGGGACTGAGGCAAAGGACCACGGGTTGAATGGTGGGCCAAGTTGCAACTGCAACGAGCATCGCACAATGAGAAAAATCAATTGAGGTGCCGTAAGCTGCGGCGGGAACACACCGGACTCTTCGACGAGGCGTCGTCCTTGTTTTGATAGTTGATGAGAGTAACATCGTCGACCGTCGCCGAGTTTCGCATTTTGTCAAATCGCAGCGTATCCGACACCATTTTGAGGATCTTGGCGGCAACGTTGGGATTCGTGTCCTCGGGGAGCTGTTGATCACCAGGAAAACGCAAGATCCGAGTCAGTTGATCAAATAAATAGCGATGCATACGACACCACTGCCTCACCTGGTGTTGATTGAGCGCGTAGAATCGCGCGATGCCGACTTCGAGGTCGTATCGACGAATCGAGCCCTACAGCGATCCAAAGTTATGCTCTCCAGTCATCGCCGTTCCAACAAAGTTTCTCTGCCTCACAATCAAAAGCTGGCTGTCCAAATCCTCAACAAGTGGGAAATATTCTTCCGACTTGTACGTGCTCTGTTGCAACAAGCACCACCACGTCAAATCACCGCTGCCGTCGATACAAGCCATTGCGGAAGAATGCGCTTGCGATTCTCCTTACCAGAGCTTTAAGGGCGTCACTATACGTCGTCTCCTTGGTTAACATGACATTCACCGGGGTCATGTGGTTCTCGGCGTACTTTTGGCTCATGACAAACTCATTGAGGTCGTAGCAGACAGCGTGAAGCCCCGCCCATTCGGCCAAGATGTCGTAAATGGACGGGGCGATTGTGCCGCTGACAAAATAGGCGACAATGCACGCGACCTGAACGGGTATGAGGTGGCTGAGTTGCCCCGTCAATTCAAAGAAAATGACTGAGGTCGAGACTGTCGATGTCGCTGAGGATGCAAAGCATGCGGCACCGACAACCGCGTACGTGGCCGCGGGTTCCTTTGGATCCCAGTATTTCATTAGTGCTTCACCATATAGCCGACCCACGGCGGCCCCAATCGTAAACAGGGGCCCAAAGACGCCAATCGACAGTGGCGATCCGCACGGGAGGATGCTTGTGACGAATTTAAGGCAAATGTAGATGAAGAGCGTGACACGTGGGAAGTCGGTCACCTGTTTCCAGATCTCCGTGTTTGTGTCGCCAAGTTTCTCGCTCTCCTTGAAGGCAAACATTTGATTGACAAAAGCGCGATCCGAGAGTCGCATAATCTTGAGTGGATAGGTGATAATTCCCGTCGCGATGCAGATCGAGAGGATGTGAACGATACGACGCTTATACGATGGCTTCGATAGACCCATTCTCTGAAACATGCGAATCTGGATCCACCGGAGAAGCTGAGCACCACGACAGAACAGCCCCGCGCCGATCTAGGAGAGTAAAGGAACCCCGAGGGTTATCAATCACCACAAGCTGCAACCAACGACGACCATTCAAACGTACTCCTGTGATCACGCCGAGCAACACAAACGCCATGAGGTCAAAGATCGAGTCCATGCTGAAGCTGTTGAAGACTGTCTGAGAGAACAAAGGGTCTCGTGTGACCAGGAGGAGCTTGAAGACGAGAATGCAAATTGACGAGCTGATGACTCCCTCCCACAGGTATCGAATCTCGTAATACTTGGCGGTGACTTCAATACTGAAGAGGACTCCACCGAGTGGCGAGCCGAAGTTCGCCGTCACCCCACAGGCCACCGCTGCGGAGGATTCAGTATAGCGAGTGTGATCAGCCACCCCAACATTTCACGCGACTTCAGATCTGACATGGCAACGCACCAGCGCGCAAGTAGTTGTAGTTCTCTGGACCAAAACTAATGCGTCGAAAGAGACTTAAGTGTCCCATCAAATTGGCCATGATCGCGACAATGTGTGTGTACGGCCCCGCTCGACCGACGGAGAGCCCTGAGCCAGAGGCGATGACCGTCCCAATAGATTTCGCGACAAACGTGCGAAAGGACAGGACATCAGCCGACGGGTTCTGATACACGCCGGCAAAAAGCGCGCGCATGCGTGGGATGCCCGAGCCGTCAGACATGGGGGCGAGGAAACCGATTGACGTGGCGACGGCACTGATCAGCACGCACCACCCCGTCCAGAGGATGAATCCCTCAACGGAGTCAGCGCCAGCTGAGTTGACCATATAACGTCGCATCTTGGACATGTACTGGACGCAATTATCGACGAACAAGCTTCATTGGGAAGTCCCGTAGCAAATGTGAGAATCGGTCGTCATGGCTCGCGTCCCTCATGCGCGCCATGTCACTCACCCGTACATCGCGGAGAGAACCCCCAACGTTGCCAAGAAAAGCCATGTGATCGGCGAATATGGCAAGTTCTTGCACAATCGAAGAGTCCGGATGCATAGCTGTCGTACTGTGTATGACCCAAGCTTGCGACCGTCGTGGATGATCTTCTCGAAGTGCTGCTGCGATGTCGCTTGCTTCCACGTGTCTGGTAGGTGTCGCATCATGAGCCATCTCCGCTGCGGACCACAGTCTGCCTACGCACCGTAGGTGGCCATCGTGGACTGCTGATCCAATCGGCTGGGCAACTCCGAGGCCTCGAAAACGAGCCGTCCACTACCCACGAGACCCGCAGACTGACTGCCGGCAAGTAGCAGGACCTGAGCGACCCCACACTCGTGCCTTGAAAGGTCGTCCTATGTGAGACTTCCGTTACTATGCATCAGGTAATGCATGAAACCCAGATTTCAGAAAACCGACCCAACGTTTTGCCTAGAATATTCATTCGTTTGTACGAAATTGACTGAGCCACTTCCACCGTTCGCTGTGTGTGTGATGATAGCACGATCACTTCTAACGTGCTGAGAGCAGCACAGGTGGCTCCTCCTGCTTGACTTCGCTCAAACACGATTCCAAATTGATTTCCCCAACTAGGCGTCCGTGCCGTACAACGTAAACCTTGGTCCACATGAACATTGCCGCGATTTGATGCACCCGGCTCAAATTTACATCTTCTCCAACCTGCAAATTTCAATTAATTGTTTGTGATGTTGCGAACATGCATAGAACTTACGCGAGGAGGAAAGCTCTCTACAGGGACCGATGTATACTGCCACGGCTGGAACGGTGGGCCGAGTTGAAGCTTATGGTCAATGAGAGAACCAAAGCGATTAAAATACTCACAGAATTTGGTGCATCATCTACCACGTACTCGAGCTTTCGTCAAGGTTTCGTCCTTGTTTTGCTCATCGAGAGGCGAGAAGTCTTCGACGCGTGCCCAGCGCCGCTTGTATTCGACGCGTAGGGTGTCAGAGACCAGCTCCACGATGGTGCTGGCGATGCTGCCATTCCTATATTCAAAGGCCTACCAAGGCTCTTTCAGCCACCTTCAATCGAGATACCCAGGGAACTGCTTACCGAATGGAGAGTAACTGAATTACGGCGTGAGATGGCGGCTTCAAGGTCGAACCGTCGAATACAACCCTGCTCGCACCGTATGAGGATTGAATGCATCTCCGTCAAATATTTCTCAAAAGGAATTTTTAGACTAACCAAGAGAAGCTGGCTCTGAAGGTTTTCAACAATTGGAAAGTATTCTTCGAATGGATCTTTGGCCTGCAAATCTCTGTTGTCACACGGGAGCATCATAAATGCATCTCCTCCGCAACGTACCAACGCCATGGTAGCGTCTTCATATGTTGATGCAGGTGTAAATACGTTATTGACAGGTGTCATGTGATTCTCCGCAAATTTTCGAGTCATGATGCTTTCGTTGAGGTCGTAGCACATTGAATGCAGCCCTTCTGATTCGGCCAAGATGTCGTAAATGGACGGGGCAATCATGCCGCTCACAAAGTGAGCAACAATGCAGGCGATTTGAACCGGAATCAGGTGGCTAAGTTGTCCAGTTAGCTCGAAGAATATGACGGAGGCCGACACTGTCGATGTTGCGGCAGAGGTAAAACAGGCAGCACCAACTACTGCATACGTTGCCGCTGGTTCCATTGGCCTCCAATATTTCATCAATGTCTCACCATATAGTCGCCCCATCGCTGATCCGATCGTGACTAGAGGCCCAAACACTCCGATCGAAAGTGGCAGTCCACATGGCACGATACTTACGATGAACTTTAGCACGATATAGACAAATAATGTGACCCGCGGGTACGACGAGATTTGGGTCCACATATCCGCCATCTTGTCTCCGAGTCCCAACTGAAATTTGTCATACCGGAACATTTGGTTCACAAACTCCCGGTCTGAAATTCGCATGAGCTTCCATGGATACGTGATGATACTAGCGAGCGTGCAAATAAAAACGATGTGAAGAACTCTTCGTTTGTACGTTGGTCCACTAAGCCCCAGTTTCTTGAATACAGTGTGTTGAAGTACTCTGAACTCTTGGGCACATCGACAGAAGACGCCGGCACCAATCTAAACGTCTGACGGTCAGTCGGAACGAATTTCAACAATGAAAACAGCTCATCACGCACGCACCCCCGCAACAACACCAAGAACGACAAATGCCATGAGGTCAAAAGCAGATTCCATATGAAATGGACTGAACTCGGTTTGCGAAAAGAGCGGATCCCGCCCAGTCAGCAACAACTTGAGGATCAAAACGCATACCGACGAGCTGATGACTCCTTCCCACAGATACTTGATCTCATAGTATTTGGCGGTAACCTCAACGCTAAAAAGCACTCCACCAATTGGAGAGCCAAAACTTGCGGTGATACCGCAGGCGACAGCTTGTTTGCCGACGTTACACATTATGACAAATGTCGTAATGCGCTCCTTTAACAATATGAATTTCAAGTTCCAACCGTACCTGCACGAAGATAGTTGAGGTTGCATGCCGCAACCCTTAATTGACGAAACAGGCGAAGTTTGGCGACCGAGTAGGCCATGATAGTTACGATGTGGGTGTATGGACCTGCCCGACCGACAGAAAGACCGGATCCAGACGCGATCGCCGTGCCAACAGATTTACCAAGAAACGTTCGCATGGATAAGACTTCTGCAGCAGGATTTTGATAGACTCCAGCAAATAGGGCTCGCATTCGGGGGATCCCGGATCCATCCGATCCTGGCGCAATGGCTCCAATAGTGGTCGCAAGAAGACAAGTCGACAGACACCAACCAGTCCAAACGATAAATCCTGAGAGTGACTCAGTACCATCGTTATCGACGCTGAGCCATCGCTGCCAACGAAGCAAACTTTGAACGCACGCGTCGACAACCAACCTATTCCAAATTGCAAGCCTCAAACTCGAGCTCCGAAGAAAAATCGCAAACCCAGAAAACGCACCCGTACAACGCCGACAGGGCACCGACGATAGTCAAAAACAGCCAAACTAACGGAGAGTAAGGCAAGTGCTTGCACAATACGAGCACGTTGGTGCAGTATTGCGAGTACGCAGAAGCCCGGTCCCTGAGAGCAACCGAGTCTACCAACTTCTCGAACTCGAGTTGATTCCTTGCTTGTCTCCACTTGTCTACATAGCCGATGATTTCTCTCTAGGCGTGAACACAGACACAAGCAGCGACAGCACCACTCACCGTACGTGGCCATGGCACAGCGTGGATGAAGGGGGTTGACGTTTGCAATTGGACACGCTGGGCTCACAATGTGATTGTGAGTTGGTCGCTGCCGTCGTCACTATCGACCTTTCACAGATCCAGGCCGTTACATGATCAACTGAAATACATGCTGCAGTAAACTTAACCAAGGCACCAACAATTGCATCCACCTCTCGGACGATGTTGCAGGAACCTGCTCGTGCTCGCAAGACAAGTTGACATGATTAAAATTCTCAGATGAAGCTTGAGCTCACGCTGAAAGGTACGCGACCCGACCCTCTCGTGTGGCAGACGATATGGATGCAGAGTTCACAAAAATTGTGCAATATGAACTTTTTAAAGTTCATAATGCACAATTTTTGCGAACTCTGCATCCAACGAGGCGATTCATCGATTCCCTAAGATAGGGGCATCTTCAGTCTCGACAAATGCGCCAAACTCGAATCGTCTCGTCGTCACTTGCGGTGGCGACGAGATTTGGGCGCTGAGGATGCGCCCTAACAACGTTGATGACGCTGGTATGGCAGTGCGTGAATCCCACACGCTTGCCGTCTTGCCGTCTCCACACGCCCATACTTCCATCTACGTCACCACAATCAGAAGCAAGCCAACCCAAGCATTGTTGATCGGTTTTACCTTCGTTACCACACACGACGACTTCGCTGTCCACACCAGCAAACGATGGCCGGAGGATATACCGACCTTGGTGAATTCCTCGTATCCGCGACACGATGGTCTCACCCGTGAGATCGAGACAGGCAATCTCATCACTCTCGATCAAGTTCAAGAGGAGATACTCAGCCGACGATGTCACTTGAGATGATAGCATAATGCATGAGATCATCTGATCGGAACGTATGAGCAATCGGTCGGACTTGTCCTGGATACTGTAGACCCGAACTTCATTTTCCGAGTTAAGAACGTAGAAGTATTGCCCATTGGGGTGCACGGCGAGATCGAGCACACGACGACCGCCCCACTGATAGACCAAACTAGCGTCGTTCGCGTTCTGGTTGGGGGACGAAAAATGTCGTGCGACACAAAGTAGTTAGATCTTAGCAATGATATCAACACCAACGGTATCGTACCCAGAGCACGAGAGATTTCTCGGCACTACCAGTCAAGAAATGATTTCCATCCGGAAGCCATTGCACTGCCAACACCGACTCGGATGGATGCTGGAAGCGTTTGCCTCTTCTCCCTGTCTAATCGAACAATCAGCCGCCTTAGAACGACAACCAAGATCAACGTGACGTACCAGCGGGTTCCACAGCTGTACCACACTGTTGTCATCTCCACCACAACTGAGTAGGGATCGACTGTCAGGAGACCAAGCAACGCAGTCGGGGATACCATCGAGGCAATAAAGCGTGTGCAGTACCGTTCCACTCTGCAGTCACCGAGACGTAAATGCGCCAATCCCACTCCACTGTGAAACCCACGGTAGCAGGTACAAACCATCGCTGTGCGGACGTTGCCCGTCTTTTCGTCTTCGAGTTCTTTCAGTGTGAGCGACCAAATCACGATCCGACCGTCACGAGACGATGAGGCGAGATATTGTCCATCTGGGGAGAATGCAAGGTCTTGTACTTCCCCCGTATGCTTGAGAAGCAAGAGAATGCATTCAACACGAAGCGATGTGGTCGTAGTGAGCGAAGGAGGCGCCGCTTGGGCAGATTCATTGCTGTGCAGCATCCGCTAATATTATTTTTTCGGCAAGTTAGTGCGGCATCAACGGTCCAAGACCCACAGATGCGCTGACGTACTCGCAAAGCCCCCCGGGGCACCACCTCATCAGGGCTCACGAGCTCCTCAATGGTCGCCAGCAGCGCGTTGTCGTGTAGCGAGAGTGCTGAGACATGGGCCATGGCCCCTTTGTCCCGACAAAGCAGCAAAACGGCCAGCTCCTGTATCTCCATTTCGCTCTGTACACGCGGTCGCGTTCCTACTCTGTCAGCGCGCATCGGGTGGGAATGGATGTCCACCATTTCATCATCACGCACCAGCGCAAACGCCGGAAGAATCTGCTGCTGGAATGTCTCCAAGGCCTCGTGCACCCGATCGCGAAGGAGGAGCTCGACGTATTTGCGCTTGAGCAGGAGGAGTGTGACCCGCTTGGTCGCCGCCGCCGACTGCATCTGGACCACTCCGTCGTAATGGCCATTATCGCGGTCGGGAGCTGCGTCACTCGGTCGTCGTTGGAGCAGCGCGAGCGCGCGGTCCCAGTCGTGGGCCAGGACGAGTTGCTCCAGGTCCGCCATGGCCGAGGATCGGACTCGCACACTGGCCTCGCGCTCGAGACAGGCGGCGGTCTCTGCGTAGCCAAGATCATAGAGCTCCCGGAGGAGCAGGCGGGCCCATTTACGCCGGCTCTGCGTGGGCGGCGGCGGCGGCGTTGGCGACAGTTGGGACTCCCCGCGGTCGTTCCCCGTGCCCTTCCCGTCGCCGCCGTCCCGCCGACTCCCCACGACCTCACAATCTTCCTCCGAGTCCTCCTCGCAGTCCGACGCGCGGCGCTTGCGCTTGCCGCCCTCGTCGCCATTGCCAGAGGCGGCGCTCGTCGGATGCAGGAGCATCTTGACGCTTTCGATGAGTTGTTGAAGAATGACGCCAAAGAGGAGATCGCAGGTACCCTTCAGATGTTATCGTAAAGGAAGAAAATGACAACAAGGGTATGCGATTATGAGGGGCAGACCACAAATGTTATCCTAGAAAGTGAGAGTCTTCCTGGATTGTACCCTTAAAACCTTCCTCGATTGATCCTGGATGCGATGCAATCAGGTTAGGCGCATCGTGTACGGGGATCAATCCGATCCCGTAATCGATTGTGGCAACCACCACCGCAGACCCCATCCGTCTGCTGGTTGGTGTGACGTCACTGGCGGCGATCGGCATGCTCCTCCGCTGCTGTTGGGGGCCGTTGGGCATTCGCGCATTACCGACGTGTCGCGCAACAGCTTCAACTCGCGCCGCCCTCGCGCGCGCGACGCCAACGTTCCAGCACCAGCGTTTCCAGCAACAACAACGGAGAGCCATGACGACGACCACGCGGGCGGTGGTCAACATGCTCTCGGACACGGTCACCCGCCCGACGCCGGCGATGCGGGAGATCATCGCCACCGCGGCGGTCGGGGACGACGTCTTTGGCGATGACCCGAGCGTCAACGAGCTCCAACGCTACGCCGCCGAGCTCCTCGGCAAGGAGGCCGCGCTCTACGTCCCGTCGTGCGTCGAGCAGCGCGAAGCCTTTTGACCATGCGGGCGGCTGACGACTCGACTGACGAATTACGCAGGGGGACGATGAGCAACCTCATCGCCGTTGGCGTGCACTGCCGCCGCGGGGACGAGATCATCCTCGGGGACAAGTCGCACATCTTCATGTACGAGGGCGCGGGCTCGAGTGGTGCGTTGCAGCGTTCGACGTCTGCTGGTAAAAAAGACAAGGCTGGGCAAACACTGACGGGGTCACTGTTGGCGTAGCGTACATGGGCGTCGGCTTCCACACCGTCCCGAACCAGCCTGATGGGACCATCCGCCTCGAGGACCTCGAAAATGCCATCCGCGCCGATGACCCGCACTACCCCCGCTCGCGTCTCGTGGCGCTGGAAAACACCCACAACACGTGCGGTGGGCGGATCCTCCCGCTGTCATATCTCCGGGACGTCGAGGCCTTTTGCCGGGAACACGGCCTCAAGCTCCACATCGACGGGGCCCGCCTGGCCAACGCCAGCGTGGCCCTGGGGGTGCCCCTGTCGGAGCTCGTGCGCGGCGCCGACTCAGTCTCGCTCTGCCTGAGCAAGGGCCTCGGAGCGCCCGTGGGGTCCATCCTCGCGGGCTCCAAGACGTTCATCCAGGAGGCCCGTCGATTGCGCAAGTCCTTGGGCGGGGGCATGCGTCAGGCGGGGATCATCGCCGCCGCCGGCAAGTTTGCCCTCGAGCATCAGCTGGAGCGCCTCGAGGAGGACCACGTGAATGCAAAGGCCCTCGCTCGTGGTTTGGTACGTTGGGCGTGAGCTCGTGGGCTGGGACGTGTTGTTGCGGACTACCCTGACGGCGGACGCGGTGCATTGTCGTGTCGTTCTTCCGTTGCTAGGCCGCGGTCCCTGGCATTGAGGTCAATGTTGACGAGATCGACACCAACATTGTCTTTTTCCACGTCCTGCCGTCGGCCAAGCTCAATGCCCTCGATCTCGTTGACCGACTCAAGGAGGACAAGGGCATCCTCCTCGGTGGTACGTCGGACACTGGGCCGTGAGGCACTGGCAACAACAGGAAGAGGGGCTGACGCTGCGATCACCTCCAGGCGGCTACTGGAACGGCCAAAAGGTTCGGGCCGTGACCAACCTGCACATCTCTGCCGATGACATCGAGTACGCGGTCAAGTCGATCCACGAGCTCCTCGCGTGATGACAATGCTGTCTCAATAGAGCACTCGGTTCACATCAGCTTGAGCATCTTCTTGATCTCCTTGTCCTCTTGGATGCGTTGGCGGACTTGTGACGTTCGTCGCGCCTCCCGCTCGTCAAGTCCGGCGCGCCCAGCTTCGCGCACCTCGAGGACCTCCCGCTTGGCCTTTTGGTTGTTGACGAACCAGTAGCTCTTGGCATCCTGCCGCCGCTCGAGCTCATCACGCTTTTGGTGCTGCAGTTCCGCCGCCAGGGCCTTTTGCTTGACAGCCTTGTGCTCCAGTCGCTGCTCGACCGCCTGCCGGGCTGCGAGGCGCATCATGGCCCCGGTCTGGGCGGCAAAAGTCGTGGCGAATCGCCGTGAGAGCTTGTGGTGCCGATCATTCATCTTCTCGCGCTCGATGAGCTCCTTGGTCGCGAGTTTGGCGAGTTCGTGCTCGTACTTGACCTTCTGTAGCTTGACGTTCATCTCGAGGTGGATCCCCGCGAGCTCGGCGGCTCGTTCCCGCTGCAGCAGACGCCGGTCGACGATCAGCGCCTCGGCGGCCCGCTCCCGTTCCTCACGGAGATCTCGGACGTGGCATTCACGATCCTCGAGCTCAGTCAGTCGCTGGTCGTGGAGCGAGAGGTACGTGGGCTTGCCCAGGCGGTCGGTCAGGAGCTGGTGGCGACTACGGGAAGATGCCGCGCCGGAAGACACAATGGCGGCCCCGACGGCCGCCGATGATCCCGTTGCTGCCGTCGGTGGTGGCCGTGGTACGGGGACCACGGGTTGGATCCCGCATACGAGCCCTTCGTTGGCTCGCGGAAATGTTGGCTCGGCGAGATGCAGTGAGGCCGCGGGGCCACCGGCACCAGCCGGATCTGGCCCCAGTGCTCCACGCAGTGGTGATGGCGATGGCGATGTCGACGGCGATGGTGATGGCGATGGCAGCGACGGTGACGGTGGTCGTGGGGTGGGGAGTTCGCGGAGGCTCTGGTGGCGGCGGGTGGGGCTGCGGTCTCGACTGGCTGCCCCCACATACGACGACGGCGGCGAGCACGGAGGGCTCGGGGCCATGGTCGCGAGGGGCACGACGGAGACGTGCTCCGGGAGCCGCTGCTGGAGGTCCCGGGCCCATGCGGATGGGAACTCGGCGTCGAGTCGCCAGCCGCGGCAGTCGTTGAAGACCCGGTGGGCGGCGGTCTCATCCCCGACGACCTTGGTCACGGCCCATTGATGCCGGAGCATGGCCGAGGCGTAGAGGACCTCGATCGGCAACAGCCGGGCGTAGGCCCCCGTGAGGGGGTTGTAGGTCTTGGCCAGGAGCACGAGCCCCCGGCGGCGGGCCTCGTCGGCCGAGTCGAACGTCAGGCGGACAAAGGACGTGGCCTCGGCCGAGAAGATGGGCGTCTGGAGCCGCCACGACAGGCGCCGGTGGTGCCGGGCGAGCTCCCGGGCGAGGGCCATGGTCCGTTGCCCCGCGGCGGCCACCTCCCGGGACCGCGCAAAGCCCCGGAAGGGGTTCGACTGCTGGAAGCGCTCCTCCACGTCCCCCGGGTCCTCGTCCAGGCCCAGGAGCAGCTCGCGCTCCATGAGCGTCGGCTCCATGTGCACGCGGTCCAGGAGCAGATACGGCGTCGCGTCCTCCGAGCGGGAGCTCATCGACTCCTCGGCGTGGGGGACGCCCCCGGGGAGCCACACGGGGAAGTACGCGCAGCGGTGCCCACTCGCGGCCTCGAGCTTGGCGTGGGCGTCGGCCGGGGGCGCGCGTCCGGGGTCGAGGCTGTGGCTCCGCAAGAGGACCTGCCCGGGGCTCAAGGACACGCTCACGGTCGTCGTCGCCGTCCCACTCGCGCCACTGCCATCCGGGGCGCTCAAGGCACAGTGGGTCGCGTGCTCCCGGCACCGCGGGAGCGCCGCCTGGACTCGCGGCCAAAGCACGGGCTCGGCGATGAGCCGGTAGACGTAGTCCTCCATGAACACGGTCCGCGAGTTGATGGACGCCCCGAGCACGAGGCAGGCCTCGAGAAAGCGCAGGCGGCGATGGAGCCCGAGGCGATGGCGCCACCAGCGCTGGAGGCACAGCAGCGCCCGCTGGATGGTCACCTCGAGGACATTCCGCCGCAAATGCCGACGCCGGCGGCGCCACGCGCTCTGAATCACGACAGCCCCGTGGATCCGCCGGCTCTGCTCGTATGAGAGCGCAAAGCCCGCGCTGACGTTGACGAGAATCGTCCGCTCGAGGGCGGTCGTGATCTGGAGGTACATGTCAATGCTCCAGGGGATGAACACGGCCATCCGCGGGTAGTCAAGCGGCGAGTACGCGCAGTTTGGATTCACGCTCTGGGGCGCCCTCGACGCCAGCGCTCGGAGCTTGTTGCGCTCCCAGCGCGTCAGCGAGTGGCCCCGCGGGCGCAGGGCGATCGGACAGAGCCACGACGAGCCCACAACGGCCCGACCGCGGCGCTCATGGGCGAGTCGGCCGTCGGCGTCCCGAGTCGGTCGCCGCTCGAGGTGCTGGCGGTGTTGCTGCTTGATACACATGTGCCGGATCTTCTTGTTGCAGATGAGCACGCGCTTCTCGAGCTCGTGGCGAAGCTGGGGGATGTGGAGGAGCAGCGCCCGGCGCTCCCCGGGGAGGATAAACTCGCGGCTTGGGCCACTGCCGCTGGCGCCCTTGCAACTCCGCTCGACGGCGTCCAGCATCGCCAGGTCCTCCTGGACGTGGTGCTTCTCGGTCACGAGCACGTGGGTCTCGAGCGAGAGGTCCCGGGCAAAGATCCGCACGAGCGGGGGCGTCAGGATCTTCTTCACCGTCTCCATGACCCGGGCCTCGCTGTCGAGCGTCCGGAGGATCGCCGGGCGCTTGGGGGCCGCTCGGGAGGACGACCTCGACGGTGTCGGGGCCCGGGGCGGCGCGGCCTCGAGGACCCGCTCCTGTGTCGGGATCCGCAGCACGCTGACGCCCGAGCGCACGCACCGACGGCGGAGGAGGTCGTCCCGGGCGCCAGCGCTCAGGGTCATCAGCACGGGGTCCCGCCGGGCGGCCCGGGCGGCCATCTCGAGGAGCTCGGCCTCGAACCCCGGGGTGTAGTAGATCAGGAGCTCCTGCTCGTCCCGGAGGAGCTGCTGGCTTCGGTAGCGGTAGCGCTGGTAGACCATCTGACACCAGAAGCGGATCTTCTTGACGGCGATGGCCTGCTTCCGGAGGCGATTCCGCTGGCGCCAGTCCTGGACGAGCCCCAGGAGCCGGCGAAGGCCCCGATGAGCCCCGGCGGTCATGAAGAGCGAGTCGATGGGCCCAAGGAGGAGCTCCTGCTGGCCCCGGGCGTGGACGAGCGCTCGAAAGTCCCGGCGGAGCCGCTGCCGGAAGAGGAAGCCCCGGATGTGGGCCTGCACGCGGGCGATCCACCGCCGGAGCCGGGCGAGGTGGGGGACCGCCCGGCGCCGCGAGCGGTAACCGCGGAGGACCCGCTGGACGAGGACGCTCGGGCTGTGGCGGACGTAGAGCTCGCGGATTGTCGCCTCGGCAGTCGCGACAAACTCAAGCCCCCGACGGGGATCCCCTCGAAAGTCCTCAGGCACCTCGAGTCGCCCGGGCCCCACAAAGAGCCGATGACTTTGGGCTCCGAACCGCAGGCTCCGCCCGGCCCGTTGAATGTACTCAATGTCGGTGATGACGTGGTCATTGAGGGCCTGGAGCTGCGGGAGCTTGTTGACGAGGAACTCGCGCGCGTGGACGAGCGACATGAAGGGGTTGCCGTCGACCGTGAGCCAGAGGAGCCGCGGGCATTGGGTCAGCCCCTCGAGGTCCCGCCACCCGCGGAGCACGTTCCCCGACAGGAAAAGCAGTGAGAGCACGTGGAAGCGCGACCAGAAGCCAGCCGAGGACGGGGGGAGCTGTTGGATGGCATTGGCGTTGAGGTTGAGCAGTCGCAGCGACTTGGCCACCGCCGCGAGGGGGGTGACGTCCTCAATGGCATTGTGGTGGAGGTTCAATACCACGAGTCCGTCGAGCGCCCCCGCGAGCTCCGGCCCACGAAGGCTCGCGCGAGGTCGATCCCATGGGGGCCTAGGTCGGGCCTCTTCGGCGTCGAGTTCGGTGAGTCCGAGGGGGTCAACTTCAGCGGCATCAAACATCGAGTCCTCCTGCTGGGACTCGGGGATGGAGGCATCACCGACGAGCATGAATGTGAAGAGGTCAGAGCCGAAATGTTCGTTCAATCCCGCACTTGTCGGGGGTAACGGATATGACCAATGGTGCCAATACTGTATACACGAAGGCGGGAGTTATATAATTTCTTTAGCCCTCCCCCCCCACCCCCCACCCCTGCTGGGTCAGGATCTCTCACTCACTGTCAACCCAGCGTCGTCCTTCATCATCACATCTGACGCTTCCGAGGCAAGGCCGTCGACACGATTGAGTTCTGGAGTCACTTGCTCAAGAGCAGGGGACGTGACGTTTGTTTTGGCCTTCTTGGCCGTTTTCATCGAGTTGTTGCTGGCATCTGCTGCAAGTGCCTTCTTCGCGGATGGCTTTCGCTTCCGCATCGACTTCGAAGTAATCGGTGTGCCTACAGCCGCGGCGGCGGTGACGGCCGCAACTGCTGCTGCCTCTGCTTCTGCCTGGGTCCGCAGGAGCTCTTCGGCGGATAACTTTTCGGACGCTTCCATTTCAGCAGCTCGTAAATATTCTTCCAAAACTTGGACCCAAGAGCACGTCAACGGGAGCTTTGAGTATTCGTTCATCAGTGACTTCATTCTCGAGACTCGCTGAGCTGGGGTTGCTTGCTTTGCTAAACACTTTTGTGCTCTTGCGATCCACCCATCCATCCGACTTATGATTGCTCTTAAGGGTCCGATCGGCTTGTTTGACTCGCACAAACAGTGCTCCGATGCGTACACGACAACTTCACTTATTGCCTCTCGGGACGGCCGTTCTTGAAGCAACGCCACCGCGACAAGTGCCCAGCCCACAAGACGTAGAAGATGGCCATAAGCCATGACCTCAGGAAAATGATCGATTTCTAACGCCTTCGCATCCAGCAGTGCTTCTTTAAAGTCAGGGGACAGGAACCCGTCTTGGAATTTCGATCTGATCAAGTTTGATGGATCTGTAATCAGTTGAACAACCCGATGAACCCAAGCCTTCGCTCGAGGCAGTCCATGCTGGCGAATCACAAAAACACGTTTCAGCTCGTCAACGCTATTCTGAGTAGCTTGAAGTCGTTCTTTGCCCAGACGGATAGTCTTTTGAAGCTCTTCGACTTGGGTTTTTACATCGCTGTACTCGGATTTCATTCGTGCAAGTTGTTGCTCAACACCACCTGCAACGAGGAGCGCTGATAGCCGCTCAGTGTTCTCGGAAAGTCTTGCAAGCATTGGTGCCAGCATGTTGGGCACCGTATCACCGGGAACCACTGTGGTTGGTGTCAGCACTGGAGTTTTCTTGTCCGAGTCAAGCGGTCGAGTATCGTCAGTGGTTTGCTCGTTGGAATTGGTGTGGACCGAGGCTGACGACGGCATCGATGCTTCAGACGCACCAGTACCAGCTGATGACTCAGCAAACTTCGCGGATGGGAGCAAAATACTTGGATAGCGTTGGACGAATGTCATGGGGTCCATCGGTGTTGTTGATGCAGTTGGGTCGGAAGGTGGTGCTGCAATTCGCTCATTCATAACAGCAGCTTGGCCAGTGGGTGGATGAGCCACGTGAACGGAATTTCCAACAGATTCGAAGGACGTTTTCATGGCGAAGCAGGCCTTTGCCCTCTCGATGTCATCGATTCGTGCCCGCAGTTGATTCATGTGGTTGTTGCAGCTGAATAAAAGCATTTCGCTTCTTTCAATAGCTTTCTCTTCCCGCTTCGCTTTTCTCATTGCAGCACCTTGCTGCTTTTCAACGTTCTTGGCATAATCCTTGTCTCCCCACAGCTTGCTTTGGTTGTCTACAACGCGCTGTAAGCCCCCAGACAGCTCCTGAAGAATCACACACGACGGGCATGTGTAAATCTCTGCCTTCTCCGCCTTTTCCTTCGACATTCCTATGCAGTTGTCGTGGAACCAATCATCACACTGATCGCAACCAACCATGAAGCCATCATACGGTTGACGACAAACACAGTAGCGTTCAGTTGCTGACTGAAGAACATCCCTGTGCATGTCTAGGTCAATCACAAGCCTTGCTCGGTCATATTCATCCAGCAAGCTGATGAGATTTGCAATTCGCGCTTGGCCGGTTTCGATTCCTGACTCTAGCACTCGCTTTTCCCAGTCGCTCGCAATGTCTACGTGTTCCTTCAGTAGCTCAAATGCTGGAATCTCAAGTGCGATGTCAGAACCTTCTTCCACGAGTGTTTTTGCGACACCCATACTCAGTCGGCTCACATTTTTTGCCATCAACCCCTTCAACCGCTTCTTCAGTTTTGATAGCCACAACTTCGCCTTCTTAATTTCGTCCAAAATGCATCGGATCGCGTCGGATTCAAGCATGAGGTCGCTGGCCTCGGCCAGAAACCCAGGAAGTTCATCGATTGGGGCATGCTTGTCTTCCATGAATTTCGCAACGCGAGACGACCACAACTGGACTACTTCTTCATGCTTCGTGAGATAAGGCAGTGGCCACATAAGTGCCCGAAGGTTTTCAATCGTTGAATGATCGAAAGCAGACTCAGACTGGAGTTGTTGGACACGATTCTGAAGGTCCGAACCAATTACCACAAGATCGTTGAGAGGAAGAGTTTCGTTGTAAAATATAGATCGTGCATTCTGTAGCCATTCAAGAAGTTCCACAACACAAGAAAGAGAGTCCAGCTCGGGGGCAATGGCGTTAAAGAGATGGCCCTCTTCCAACACGGCGACAACCTGTTCACGCCAAGATTCAAGTTGCTTGACCGCATCATCTGGTGACTCCGACAGACCATCCAAACCAGACAGCAAATCGTCAACGCGCTTTCTGTCATCTTTGATCTCAATTCCGTTCAAAGCCGCGATGCTTTCGTCAATCATAGCGAGAAGTGGCTCCATCACAGTGAGACCTCGCGCTGACTTTTTGACAGCATCATCTTTGTCGTCATCAGGCGCCTTCTTGATGCACCCAGTTTCTCGACGTATCGTTTCAACCACGAAATCGACATTGATGGTGGCTAACAAGTCCGGATCTGAGATGGTGGCGTCTGGATTGACCCTCGAGTCGTCTGTTTGTGTAGGCGGCGGAGCAATACTTGATACCTCAGGCAGTCCATTGTTGTTCACTGTCTCTGGTTCTCCAAGTTCGGCTCCAGCTCCTGCCGCACCATCGCTGCCAGTGGAGTTGTTGTATTTATCAGTTCTGCAGTCGAGCTGTGCCGGTGAGCTAGTGCTGTCGGTGTTTTCTTCGCGCAACCCCTTTTTGGCTGCCTTCAGCTTCGAGTATACTAGTAAATCGTGGCTCATTAACTTGGACGCGGCTGCGCTAACCAATCGAGCAGAGTGTGACTCCACTACATCCCGGGCTCTCTTTTGCCAGGCCTCCACATCTTCCAGTTCTTTAGTCAGAATTCTCATCTCGTCGGGGAAACTGAAGCGTAAACGGCTTGATTCTTCGAGGAGCGCATACAACTGTTTCAAGGTGATGACATTTTTCGACATCCGTTTCTTTCGGGATTGACGAGGCGGAAGAGCATCGCGCACTCGTTGTGCCCAATTCTTTTCTCCTTCAATCACTTCGTATAACCGTATACCTTCTTCAAAAACGAGCGGGAGGCTAGCGATCTTGTCGAGCAGTCCACAAGCGTTTGCAAAATCACCGCGCGTTACCGATGAGATCATTCCGTGTCTTTCAATGTCACCTTTCAGCTCCATTTTAACGTCAGGCTCAGGAGATGGTTCATTGGCACCTATTGTGTCCAGGATAGCGGCCGCGTCCTTTTGCGCCTCACGAGTCGCCGATAGAGTTTCAGTTAGACGAGAAGTGAACACTGTGACGTCCACCACCAGCTTGTCTGCCTTTTCAAGCAGCCGTGTGACTGCATCCATCGTCTTCTTTCCTTTCGCAAACGCAGCAGATGAGCCCAACGTCAATCCGTTCGTGTGGCCTTCGCCGCTGGACGCAGCATGTGGGACTGACGTGGAAAAGACTTTATCGAAATATCCTGGGCTCAGCACATCGCGGACTTCATTCACCCATCGCCTACAGGTATCCAAAGCCGCATGGATGTCACGTTCAACTTGTGGCTTCCAGCGCGACTGCTTCTTCGGATGAAGCTGTTTTCGGATCGATTTCGCCTCATCCGCCACCTTCTCCAGCTCTTTTAAAGGCTTCCGTGCTTCAAGTACCGTTGTGGCACTTGCACACCACTCCCGGGCGGCAATTTCTGCATCGAGGAATTTTTGCTCATCCATGTCAACAGGCATCTCTCTTCCCTCCTCGCTGAGTTCCTTAAGTTCTTCCAGGGAAACGTCCGCACCACCCTCGATGGCACTCTTGACTTTCTGTGCCCATTCATCAGCACACTCAAGTAAATCCTGCATTTCGAACATCTCTGTACTATCTTCACATGGTGCATCTTCCACAAGAGCACGAATCGATTCAAGATCCATCTTCTTGGGCTCCGGTCCTCCTCTGCGGGAAGTACGTCGCTTCGGAATACACTTTCGCACTTTAGCGAGCCACGTTTGTGCACTCAGCATTTTATGCTGAAATTTTTCCACTTCCGTCTCGAAGTTGACTGGAACAAGCTCGATCTTTGCAATGACCTCTCGCATCGCAGTGAGACTGACTTTGTCTTCTGCTAGCATTGCCGAGATGGTGCTCTTAAGGTCTTGCGCTTCATGCAAGATACGAGTGAATTCGATTTTTTCTGGAAAATCGACGTTGACGATATTGACTGCCGCGAAGAGCACTTCCAGCTGTACTTCCATTGAAACACGGTTGATCAGTGATTGATTACGGCATCTGGTCAAGCCATCAGCTCTCACCTCATCGAGAGGGCATTTGGATTGATTTCGGCGGCTACTCTGCTCGATTGCGTCCTTAAGTCGGCCATATGCAACGTCGAACTCTTGAAGCCGGTGTTCCATACTTGCCGTCATCTCTCGTGCAACCCCAAGATCCTCCGCCTGGTGAAGTAAGAGCTGCAAGTCGATCCTATCAATCTCACGGCCTTGAGCATCTTCGCACGCAGTCAACCAGGTAGTGGTCCGCTGAATGATCCTCTCGAGTACCCCAACCTCTGTGGCAACAACACCAGCACTGTTCGCCTTCGTAAGGAGCTCCCCCATCTCGAGATATGAGGCCATAGTGATCTCTGGTAGGCGCATGATCCTATAGAAAGCCCGCAGCCACTGGGCCTCGACGTCTGCTGGCTGGTTTGCCCGAGACGGAGGCAGCGGGGACGAACTATCTGTGGCGGAAGCGAGTTTGGGGACCTCCATACTGTGGCGTGCATACAATGAGCATGCGGCGTCGACAGGATTGTAGTCAAATCTGTGGAGGTACTGCAGAGCCATGCTCGTGATCTGCTCCTCACTATCAAACGTCGCCCCATCCCGTAAGGAACGAGCGAGCTTGAGGTACTTTTCCAAGTCGGCACCGAGAGCTGTTGATCGTCATTGCACCAACATCAACCACCATTCGCTCAGAATCCAATCACTCGCCCGCCCCCCCCACTCTTCATCCCCATAGACACGCACCCGTGGCTCGGTCAAGCGAATATCTCGCCTTGGCGGCGTGCATACCCTTGGCGCGCTTGCGTGGTGCCTCCGACATGTCGCGGTCGCCCTCGAGCTCGTCTCGCGACCGGAGGTCCGGGAGCGTCGCTTGGAATCGCTTCCCCACGCGCGAGCGGATCGGGAGGAACTGCCCCGAACCAGCACCGCCGGTGCTCTCCCTCCCGGTCCGCGGCGGTGGAGACTCATCGCCGTCACCCTCGGTGCCCGTGGCGACGGGGGACGCTGGCAACGCCGGGGACGTGCGGCCGGCGGCCTCTCGGGTGCCCCTTGACGCGAGATTCGCCCCGCCCGTCGCCGGCCCAGTGCCCTTACGGTTCATCTTCCCCGTGGCCCCAGCGGGCGGTCGTCGGTGGACGCAGGACGCTCGTGGACGATCGTCGGCCGAGATCGCGCACTGGCCTCGGCGCTTTTTCCAAGCTGGCGCCCTCGGCGACCATGGCGAGGGTGCGCAAGTTACCAACTTGACGGGGATTGGACGAAAACCATCAAAAATGCGGATTGGAAGAAATTTGGACAGAGCGGTTACGATATGGATGAGATTACTTTTGTCGGTAACCAACAACAAACGACCTTCACGCAACCTCCATCCTCGATCCCCCCCGAGTGATGGTCATGCTCCCTCCTGGTGCACTCGCACTTGGTGTGATGACCAGCAGCGGCATCTCAACGGCCCCTGCGCCGGGGTTGTCCTCTGCTCCGTCATCGTCATCGTCGGTGTTGGCGGCGACCTCCATGGGGAAGATGCGCGTGGCCGCGGATCTGCCGCCGCTGCCGGTGCTGTGTGCCCGCGAGGGCCGCATCGTCGACTTTGCGCGGATCTACCAGCGGAGCAACGACGACGAGGCCTTTGAGTCGCTCCAGGACCTCGCCGAGGAGCTCGAGAGCATCACCGCCATGCGCCGCAAGGAACGTGAGGAGCAAAAGCACCAGCAGCCACCGCCTCAACACCAATCGTCCTCTCTCCATGCCGGCTGCACGTATGCCGCGGACCAGCTCCCCGCGTTGGTGACGGCTGTCGAGACCAGCGGGGCCTCGGACGGGGCAACGGTGGGGACCAAGCTGCCAATCGAGGCCGAGGAGGCACCATGGGGAAAGCCCATGCGGCGCTTCCTCCCGTCGGCGCCATCGCCATTCTTGAATGCCCTGGCCGCAGCCGAGGCGGTGGCCGTTCGGCGGCGGCAGGAGACGCCCCAAGGAGACGAGCTCTACCTCAAGGTGCTTCAGCTCCCGTGGGAAGACGACATCATCTGGGGGACGGAAGATGAAACCACAGCCAAGTCCCGCAGTGACGAGAATGTTGAGGAGACCGAGGATGAGATGGCAGGGGCCTCATCATCAACTGCGTACAACAAGTCAAGCTACGGTCACGGGTCGAAGGGGGCGCCGACAACGAATGTGGCTCCGCGCCAGTCAGCGACTGTCAGTGGCCCACCGACGTATAAATCGCTATATCCACGGAAGAAAACATCGACCATCGAGGCACCGTGGGTGCCGTCAACCAACCCGACCGAGTTCGACATGACCAAGCCGCGTAATTATCGTTGGGAGATCGAAGAGCCCTTTCCATCCTCGTCCGGGCAAAAATCAAGTAAGACCAGCGCCCCGAAGCCTGCCGCTCGTGACAATTCGTCCACGAAAACGCCACTCGTATGCCCGCTTAATCATGACCTTGACAGCGATTCGTGGATCGACGCAATAGGGTGGAATTCGACGCAGGATATGCCCGATAGCAAGCTGATTTTGGATGATAACGATGCATCACTCATTTTCACTGTGCCCGAGATGGAGGATATACGACCGACGCTTCGGATTCCCGAGAGAAAACTGGGAGCCGCTGAAATCCGACTGGAACAACTCGACAAACAGCGTCGTGAGAAAAAGCAGCGTATCGACGCTGTCATGGGTAACCTCGAATTTGGTGAGGAAACTGCTGAAGGACGTCTAGGCACTGAAGGTACTGGAAAAAAGAACAAAGACACACGTGTGGTCAAGAATATTGGCTACGTGCATCATTCGCTTCCAGCGATCAAACTCTCCCTGACGAAGCCGGAACTCCCGAAAGCAAAATTACGAGAATTCCATCGCCCTCGAGGTAAATTCAAGATTAACGAACGTATGATATTCACGCCACCGCCTGTGGTTCCAGCCCCACCGAAAGAGGAAAGCGCAGTGGTAACTCAGATCAAAAAGAGTTCAGATCTCAACCCAACCGCTGGTGGCAAGCTGATACTCGTCGAATACACCGAGCAGCATCCTCCAATGCTATCTAACCCTGGTATGGCTTCACGCATCTTGCATTATTGGCGCCCGCCAGAGCAAGGCGACGATGGTCTGCCCGGAAAGAAGAAGTTGAAGAAGACACGACCAAAGCCTCCTGAGATGAAGATGGGCCAAGTTATTACGCTTGGCGACCACGATGAATCTCCATTCGTTGGCGACGTACCTGCTGGTCGGGTCGTGACGTCATTGAACTCAAAGCTTTTCAAGGTGCCAATTTTCCCTCACAAACCAGTTGCCCCGTTTGTAACAACGTCTACTTCCAAGGACGCGGGAAACTACGAGTTATTCCTTCTTTGTAGAGCGGTCTCAAAGAGCAAGAAAGGCTCTATTGGTGCAGACGGAGCAAAGACGACATTATACGTTTATGAAATGCCGGATTTGTTTTTGGCAGGTCAGGTTGAGCCTCAAATGGAGGTTCCAGCACCAAACTCGCGAAGCGCCAACGATTTTATTCGACCCTACATGTCCTTCCATATCCTTCGGTTGTTCAAGAAAGCAAGTGACGGAGAGCGCCTCAAGATTGAGGATATCGCACGAGCTTTCCCGAACCAATCTGGAACAGCAATTCGAAAGCGTATGAAGGAAGTCGCAACTTTTGAACGTGGTGGTAATGATTCTGGTTGGTGGAAGAAAAAGCCTGCGTCGCAACTGACGAGTGAAGAGGAAATCCGTGCCAGTATTCCTCCAGAATCGGTCTGCCTATACGAGAGCATGATGGCAGGTCATCGTCGTTTGCTGGACACGGGATTAACCAAACTCTTCACTCCGACTGGTGTGAATGGTGCCATTAATCTTTTGTTGAAGCGGCTCGAGTTGCGTAAGCAAGGGCTATCGACGCGAATGATTGAACCTCTTGGTCTGGAACGGAAAGCTCGAGAGAAAGCTGAGCAGGAGTTATGGAAGCGCGACCCAACGATTCGAAAACTAGAAACTAACATCCAAGTTGCTCGTTACATTTACGAGCAATTGCAGTTGACGCCATGGAATCTCACCAATAACTATGTGGAGTGCCATCTGCAAGGAAAGGGATCTGGTATGCTTCTCCTTGGTGGGATTGGTGATCCAACAGGTCGTGGTGATGGTTTCAGTTTCGTACGCGTTCCGCAATCGAGAGCAAAAAAGAAGGATGGTGAGGAAGATGGTGCGGCAGGTCCAGGTGCGGATTCTGCGGCAGTTCAAAAAGCGGTAGCTGCTGTGACGGGGACAACGGCTGATTTGCGAAAATTGAAGATGAAGGAGGCCGGAGACGTGTTGCGGAACCTGGGTGTTGCAGAAGCAGACATCAAGAATCTTCGCCGTTGGGATCGTATCCATATGGTTCGCGAATTGAGCAGCCTAGCAACAGCTCACGGCCGAGCCGGCACCTTGAGCAAATTCGCTCGCGGAGCTCGCAAGTCATTGTCAGCACAACAACAGGAGTATCGTCGCAAATGTGATATTATTTATGAGCGCCAGATGAATGTTCTTACAGCTACGCGCACGACTTTCTCATCGGACGAAGAATCCGGAGACGATGCTGACCTCGACGAACTCGAAGAAGACCTTCTGGGGGCAGGCAGTTTTGGTGGAGGAGATCGAGAGAAGATTGTGAAACTTGGTCCCAAAAATTTGTTTACAAAAGGTGGCGGTGGTCTTAACCGCTCAAAAGAGGCACTTGCTGAGCGCGAAGATGCTGTTGAGTTAGAACGCTTGATGGAAGAAATGAAAGAAGATTCAGGAACTACAAGTGCGGGTCGACGAACTGATGTGGACACTAGCAAGTTGAGAAACCAACTGCGTGCAAGTGGAATCAAGGAGGGGCAATCGTCGCAATCGCAAGGTACTCGACCTGGTAGCGTCCTTGCAATGTCTCGTGGCGGGTCAAATGCTCCGTCTGCAATTACAACTCCAACAGAGCATCGCTCACGAGCGTCTTCTCCAACAAGCATGCGTAGCTCTGCTGAGAACACTCCCGGGGGCCGAGTGCCTGGCAAAAAAGTTTTGAAGCGGACCACTCGAGTTGTTGAAGAAGATGGATCTGAGACTGTCCGAATCGAGTTTATTGTTGATGAACGTCAAGTTGCTCGATTTGTCGCGAAACAGCAGAGGCAAGAACGTCAGCAAAAAACGGAGGAGCGCAATCAACTTCGCAAACGGAAGAGGATGCTTGATATGGAAGACGATACTTCCAGCCAGAGTGTAGTCGACAAAGCCAAGAAGCGAAAGCAACTCCAGGACGAATTGAAACAGTTGGAACGGACTGAAATGCACAACAAAGGGTATGTTGAGCTGCTTGAAAAAGAAGGTGAAGATGGTCTTGGTGGCACAACACAGAAGGGCGTCATTCGATGTACTCAGTGTGGCCAGGCTGGGCATATGCGAACCAACCGTAGCTGTCCACTTTATATGGCAGACGGTGCCAAAGCGGAGGAAGGAGGTTTCAAGCTCAAGGTTAAAAAGGGTGACCCTGGTGAGGTCGAAAAAATTACGGTCAACCTTGCCGAACTCAGAGAGGGGCTTCGCAAGCAACAAGCTGAAAAGAAGCGGAAGAGGATGATGGAGGTGAAAGAGCAAGCAGAGTTATACAAGCGCCCTTACATGAACGCAGTTGTCAAGCAGAGTCGGTCGCGTATGCCTGTATCTCATTTGAACGAAAATCTTGAAGTTGTAGTTGAGAAATTGTTGGACATGCCAGAGAGCGAGCTGTTCCGGTCACCTGTTGATGTGGCCATGGTCAAGGATTACTATCAAGTCATCAAGCAGCCGATGGATCTTGGCACAATCAAGAAGAAAATTGATGAGAAAGAGTATGACTCAATGCGTGATTTTATCAAGGACCTAGAATTGATGGTCAATAACTCCAAGACCTACAACGGGGACCCCGCTCGTTCTTTGATCACTGCAAACGCAGTCAAGGTCCTCAAGAGGGCTCAAGAAGAGCTTGCCACACTAAATGCAGAGGGTGGAGTCCCGACCGATCGCGGTTGAGAATGGACGACAACAATGCATACGTTAGCCGTAATGTGAATGTAACATGTACTTTGCTCTATTGATGCTCTTCAGTCAAATCAGTCGACAATACCGGTCTATGTGAACTTACTTCGCTCGACGGGCAAGACCGATTCCGAAAAACACGAAAGACGCAGCGAGAAGAGTGTATCCAATAGTCTGCTGATGGCGGTCCACGAAGTCATTGACAGAATCAAAGACCGTGGCTGATGGAGTCGCCGAGATGGACACCGTCACGCCCGGCGAATTGGGTTTGCAAGATTGCTTCTTGGACCCGAGATCCTCGATGTCCCCGTGGCTGTGCGTTTGCTGCTTGTTCTTGAGAGCAAGCTGCCCGCAGGCACCGTCGATATCATTGCCGTGGTTCTCCCGAATTGTGACCTTGAGGTTGTACGGATCTCGCAGGACCGCGTGGAAGGCTCGAATTTGCTCAGGCGATGGGCTCCGGAACTCTGCGTCCACTTCCGTTGTATTGTAAGGGATCAGATTGACGTGCACCGATCGCCCCTCCAGGAGCTTGCCGAGGACATGGGCAGTTTCGATCGAGTCGTTCACTCCATCGAGCATGCAGTACTCAATCATCACCAATCTGTCCTTCCTGGAGATTAAGCACCCACAAACGTGGAGTGAGTCCACCATTCA